>JAODVQ020491220.1:0-10152 GCA_025400075.2 Phenganax stokvisi
ATTTTAGTCTTTTTGCTTTTATAGATCTTTATTTTGTCAACAATTTCTACTTCTTTGGGAGATTCAATAAGGAAAACACACAACTAGAAAGCAATATCGCGATAACCATTTCCTACTACTATAGTTTCGATATCTCGGCATTCACATTTCTGTGTTCCATACGATAATCGCGAGCAAAATTATCGCGTAATACCGATATTATTGAAATATCGCCCAACCCTAAGTACCACTCACAATTGCTTCTGCATGTCTCAAAGTGAACTTTATCAGCCTATAAACATATGAAGATCAAGTTTTTGCATACTCCGTACAAATATCTGCTATCCTTGACTTTAGATTATTAGGGATATGGGGCTCCTTAAAATATGTAAGATTATGCACATTTTTCATTAACTAGGTGCTGGTAGAAAAACCATCTGATCATCCATTTTATGTGTACGAACAAGGTTGGGCGTCGTGTAAACCTGATGCAACTTTGGCCCAGTATGGGCTGCCATGCCAACAGCTCAAGGTAGGTGACCTGTGTGTGTTCCTGTCAGACAAAGTAGACACTTGGTCAGATAAAGTAGTTGGCAAGTCTACCGTGGATGACATATCTGGTGGAAAAAGTTTTAGTGAAAAATTTTTTACTTCTCAAACTGCCAACAATAAAGAGTTATCCAGAGATGGGCAACAAAATGTCATTAATAATGAAAGTAGAGTTCATGCTTTTGAAGTGGGTCATCGAAAAGGTGACGCCACTGAAAATCCAGGGAAATCAGAGGATGCGGCTTTTGGTCAACCAGTGGTGAAAAAAGCCAAACTGGAAGTCAATCAAGATGCCATTAAAAAGTAGCTAGTATATACAAAGTATCTGCCAAAGTTATAGGACTGAAAGGTTAATATTCCCATAATTTTAACTTGAAAATGGTTTGGAGAATTGACCAGTGTGTGTCAATCTCATTTTTTATAATCTATGGATAGAATGGAAACTTGTACAAGGTGAAGACTTTGTTATACCATAACTGAGTTAGTTTTGGTAGTTTGAATCATGTATCCTGAAGTGAAGTTGAACCAATGTCTCATGGACTTTGAAATGGTGAAAAGGAACAGAGTCAAAAGCTTTTTGCATGTTAAGGAAGTTTCTGTTAAAGTAGCAGCTGAATAATTCTACTTTAGCAAGTTTGCTTTTAGTTTATTTGTCTTTTAAAACTTTTTAACTTTTCCAATTTTGCCCTTTGGAATTAAAAATTGTACATAGATCATATTATAATATATAATAGCCTTTCTAGATATATATGTTAAACGTGTACGTAGTTAGTTAAAAATAGCCCAAATATATTTTACACAATATTCATGAGGCACCAGATGGAAGTGCCAAAACATGAGGAAATTGGGGGGGGGTTGAATTGAAACAGTTTGCTGTTTAACGTATATTCATTTCATCAAGTTGTACGAAAGATGTAGTAAGTAGCAAACAGCACTGCTCATAATTTGACAAGTATAAATACTAGTACTTGACGACTATGTAGCTGAGATATAGATCTCTAATGGCAAACTTGTTTCTAAATAAGATAAATATGCACAATTTTGTCAGTGCAATGTTAATATATTTATTTAGCACATAAATATTTTCACAAGTACTTAATATCTCTTGCATGCTTTTTGTTGGGTTGTAGTATGCTTTTAGGCAGCTCTTGCTCGTAGTTGCTCATAGATTATTTAGTAAAAACGTTATTCAGTTGTTGGGTAACTCTTATGAAAGTTGTTCTTCTGCTTAACTCTTTAAGCCTTAACGCACCAACATAAGTACAGGCTGATCTTAAACCTCCCAACATATCTAGCACTGTGTCCTTCACATTTCCTCGATACGGAACCTCGACTGTTTTACCTTCAGATGACCTAACAGTGGAAAATTAAAAGTATAAATATAAACCGTTACTTTCTGAAGTGCCTCTATTAAGGTCAGGGATTATACTTATAATATTTGAGTCATATATAATGATTCTTGTCTATCATCACTTGGAAAACTTTATCATTATGAATTAAAAGTGACTATTTAAATTCCGGGATTGCAAACAGCTATATGTACCATCAATCATCACTTAAATACCAGATTTCAGTACGCTAAACGATGCCTCTTCCAACTTTCATTAGTCGGGTTGTACTTGAATATTTGTTATTTGAATATTAACCTGTACTCAGCTATTCCTCCAGCATGCTTCTGCATTGCAGTGGAAGAACTCATGCCATAGAATATCTTGTACTTCTTGCCATCTCGCTCAATTAGGTCACCTCCTGTAATCAACTAAAGTGATGTAATAAAAAAATCTACAATAGAAAACTGTATAAAGGATTTACAGAAGCCAATTCAAATACCTGATTGATCATGACCAGCAAACATGCCACCCAGCATGACGAAGTCTGCTCCTGCTCCTATAAGGAAACATTTAGCATCTATATGATGCACAAAGTGTGTTTTTTTCACCGGTGCAAGTTTCATACAGGCAGGTTTCACTGTACCATGGCTTCCATAAATTAAACAGTTTGAGAACTTAGGAAGTGTGCACATTTATGCAGTGACTTCAGAGTACATTTACATAGGTAAGAATGAGGGGCATTTCACTCCAAAAATCTGTTACACATATCAAAAAAATCTGGACTGGGAATGCTCCTAAAAAGTCAAAAATATCCAGGAAAAAAAAATTGTTGATGGTTCCAAAAGTCCAGGCAAATCCGAAAAATGCTATATAAGCCCAAAGAAAATCCAAGTTCAAGTTAAAGAAAATCTAAAGAATCCAGCAATTTGTGGTGGAAAATTCAGAGAAAAGTCCATAAAGTCCAAAAGAAAATCCAAAAAGTCACTGGAAAAATTCATGGAATTTTGAGAGTCTGGGAATTTTGTAGAGTTTGTTTGGAGTGAAATGCCCCTTAGAGAAAACAGAGTGCAAATATGAGAACAATTTCCCCATTTTATGAATAAGGATAGAACCTATGAAGTGGATCTCAGCTCACTGCCTTGTGAAGCATAGCTACAAGACAAACTGCTGGAAATGTTATCTGTCAAAATTGTGTTCATGTCTGGGTTGGCAATGTTTTGAGAGATATTGTATTCTTGTGTAGTTCAATTTATCTCACCAAATGCTTTTGCAATATCTCCTGGGCAGGTGCAGCCACCATCCTAATTTAGAGAATGAAACAAAATTTAAAGAGACAACCCAACCCTTCTTCACTAGATTGCAAGATGGCACATAGATCACCAATACTTTCTCCAGAATGGGATCTTAAAACAGGTCCCTTGGAAAGTCTAAGACTTTTATACCGAGATAACATGGCCTTTCAATCCATGAGCGGCATCAGCAGACTCCAGTACTGCACTGACTTGTGGGTAACCAACACCAGTTTGTCTGCGAGTGGTACAAACTGAACCTGTTTTGACAAAAGTCAATCAGATTAAATTTATTAAAAAGTTGAAATAGTTGCATTACTGTCAAGAATATTTTGTAAAAACAAAGCAAGACCTATGCCATGCCCTTGTAAAGGCACCACAAGGCCGGATGCAGGAACACACACCTGGGCCGATGCCAACTTTCACTATATCAGCACCATTAAGAATAAGTTGTTCAACCATTTCACCTGTTACAACATTACCAGCCTGGTGACAATGATCAGAGCATATTCAAAGACTGACTTCTGTCAGTTGGTGAGCAAAAAAGGTGGGGCATGCTGTGTTGCATTGCATTTCAATGAATGAACATCCAAACTGCATTGACTTACTATAACAATATGCTCAGGAAACTTTGCTCTAATTTCTTTTATAAATTCAACAAAGTGTTCTGAGTATCCATTTGCGACATCGAGACATATTCCTCGAATCTCAGGAATACTGTTTAAAACACTTGTGATTTTTTCAACATCCTTGTCCATCATTCCACAGCTTGCTATTGTATACTAAAAAAGTAATTGATCACACAGTGCCCTCACTAAGTGGGTAAAGACGAAAAATGGCAGAAAATGTTGTCGACGAGATACATGATTAAAATAACCATGGTAAAGTAGCATGCAGATGTCATTGTATTTGACTTTTTTTATCACTTCATGTACCGGGAGAACTTCAGGGTTTTCAGCCGCAAAATCCTTCCATTCTTCCAGGGTGTAATGCTTGTGTATGGCAATCAACATCTTATGCTGGATAACAAAAAAAATTTATCGGTGGTACGGCACGTTAGGTTATATACCCATGAAGTTGGTCTTCCCTTGACGAGTAAGATCAACTTATACACTTGGTGTTTGACAGAGTAAAATAGATCAGTCTAGCGATGTCCTGGATTATAATACAGGATACTAAGGCTGTTAAGTCATAAGTAGATGAAAAAATGTCCATCATTGGTCAAAGTAGTGTACCTTTGCAATTTCTTTGGCCATGGTGAACGTGCCTGTTGTGTCCATATTTGAAACTATAACAGGAATAACATCTTCTGGAAAAGTTTTCTTCGAATGGCGATGGTGAGCTACATGCCACGAAAGATCAACCTAAAAATACGTTGGGAGGTTTCACCAATATATATACTTGGATATTTTTTATTTTACAAACCATTGACTGGCTAGAGTTTTCCCCTGAGGAATAGACTTGTCAGGCGTTAGACAGAGTAAAAAGTATTAAAGTTCAGCATCGCAGATGTAGATAACCCATTAAACCGACAGCAGTTTTCCCTGACGAGTAAATCGTATGGCATTGGACGCCTCGGTATTGACAAAAACTACCATGTATGCATATAAATTTGTACGTGTAGTTGCTGAGTGTCGTACGCATCGGACACGAATAATATAATTTCTTTTCAAAACTTGTGAATACAACCTACATCGGCACGACTTCGTATCGTACTTCTTTTTGGTCTAATAAGAACGTCTTTAAAATCAAGCTTAACGTTGTTGTCAATGTGAGGCATGTTTCTTCAATGATCGAATGTCAACAATGTTATTTTCGAAACAGATTTCGAATCGAAATGCTGAAGTGAAAACAAATTAATATTCTACGCGCGAAATCCAAGAATTTTGGCGGGGATTCTATTCTTGAGCCAGCTGTTTGTTTCTTTTTGCCCATACTTCATGTCAATTGCGCAAAATAAGAACGGTCAAGCGTTGCAAATGAACAAAACCGTAAAGCCCCAAATCTTCGTCGCGCACTTGAGTTTTCCGATGACAGCAGAAGCTTATTAAAAACCGCAAAGCAGCGCTGAAAAAGCAAAATAGAAGCTAGAGAGTCGTCTAAAGAAAGTTAAGGTATTAAATTATAATTCTACATCCGTTGAAAACAGCTGTTCGTGTTTCACGGTCTTCTTGAATCTGTAGTAGTTTTCTAGCACGGCGACGGGGCGACACGCTATCTATGACGCCCATGACGCTGTCGCACCCACTGGTCGCACCATGGGTCGCACTCGCAGTCTCGCACCACAGTGTCTCGCACCATCATATAGACCGGGGGGTGACCATTCTTTGTCGCACAAGAAGGACACGTGCAAGCTTCGCGCGCAAATTTTCGAATAGACAATACACAACTTGGGCAATGGGGCATAAATGGCTTCCGCAGAGACGTATGAGGTATTGGCAGATGTTTTCACGTTTTTTGGCTTCATCTTCGGCTTTATTTCACCGATTTTTTTACATTAGGTTGAGAAAATTGTAGGGAGACGTACGACGAAGAGCGGGCAAGAAGATTATTTGGTTCGTTGGCGGAATTATTCGCCGCTTTTAACGACGTGGGAGCCTCTGCAGAATTTTTCAAGTTGCCAGGAAGCCGTTCAAGATTACTTCGCGAAGAATTGGCCCATTCCAGGTAGAAGAATTTTTGAATATGATACGCCAGCTGGGTTGTAGTTTAGGATGGCGTGTCTTGTATTGGAAATAGAGCAAATCTCCATTGATGATAGAAGTCTTAAAGTCAAAACGAAAATACCTGCACACTTTTGTTTCTGTGTAAATTGGTTGCGAAGTTCAGTATCGCTTTCAATGTTTTTGCAACGGATACAAAACTGCTGAAAGAAATGTAGACAATGTTGAGATTTTAATGTACAGTTTTGTGGAAACACCACGTAAATTTATAAATGTAGAGTTTATTTTCACGCTTCGGTGTTTACGAGCCCCGAATTCAAGTTTGCTCGTTCGAATACGTGCAAATATTGTAATTTCACCAAAATACTGCATTGTGAATTTATTCTCCACATTGTTTACATTTCTTTCAGTAGTTTTGTATCCATTACAAAAGTATTGAAAACGATACTGAACTTCACAACCGATCGAACTACGCAACCAATTACAGAAACGAAAGTTGCATGTGTTTCCGTTTTGACTGCAAAACAATATAAATATCAGTTCTTTCCATTTGGTCTCATGTGACGTGTTGGCTTTGGTATTTATATGAAAATTACTTTAATTAGCTAGTGCTCCAATCATACAAGTGACAGGAATTAATTATTTCAAAACAACCCCCCTTGACAAGTAATTGACCAGCATTCAACAGTGTGATAAATAACGGCAGTGGGGCATTGCAACTTGTATGGTAAATCATTTTAAAAATATTGCTAGATAGAATAGTGTAGGGGCTGTTCAGAAAATACATGACGCTTTTTTTTGCATCTTGTTATACCCCCTACCCCTGTGTGACATTGTGTGACAATTACCATTATACCCCCTCAAAAAATATGTGACACAGGACCCCATATCCCCCTTGCACAATAAAATTGGTTCTTGAAAGCTTTTTCGTACCCTTGTATCAAGACTCCCATAGTTTTGAAGCACCAGCCATGTTTTAGCGGCTTGCCAGTGATCACATATTGCAAGATCATCTCGATGAACTTAGCCAGGATTGGTTAAATCCTGAAATCAATAGAGTTGTTGATAATGCAGCAGTACAAGTACCAGAGTAAATAGTTTGATCCATCAAAAACCATTAGAATTGTTTATGTCTACTGTACCATATATAGCTTACTATTTTTTTTCTTTTGATTATATACGAAACATAGCAATAAAAAAACCACTGGTAGGGAAATTTTTTTTGGAGCTGAAGAAATCTCCAAATCTGATGAGCTCGCAATATGTGATACTTCACGCCAGATTTACAATATAAAATAATCACTTAGTGCTATTTTAAGGGTTTTTGGTACATAAGAATGACAATTATTTTGCAACTTAATAAACTTTTATTCGTCAACATCGTCGAGTAACACCAAGCATTCGTTACATGATGCTGCTTGTGACACCCCCCCACCCCCTGTGTCAAGGTGCGGCTCTCTTTCAAACATGCCCCACCCTACAGAGCGTCACATATTTTCTGAACGGCCCCATGGTTAAGCCATTCAGATGCTGTCAAAGTCTTTCTGCACAGTCATGCCAATAGAAGCATTACAAAAAATGTTGACTGGTTCATTTCCAAACTTTAAGGACTTCCTACCTAATATGTTGAAAATTTCATCAAAAACTTCCTAACTTCCTGTTTCAATGACCAATCAAATTTATGCTTTCTTTTTGAGCAACTTGATTGGTCAATGAAACCTGAAGTAAGGAACTTTCTGATGAAATTTTCAAAACTTTAGGTGGGAACTCCTCAAAGTTAGGAGATGAACCGGTCAACATTTTTGGGAATGTTTGTACTGGCCCAACTGTAACATTAGTAAAATTGTTTGCCTTTAACCAGAGTTGAATATATAAGTTCAGGAAGCATTGGGGTGTGGTATGTTTTAATGAGCATAAAGAATACTACATCTGTATTCATGCTATATTGAATTCAACTGTGAACAGATGTATGATTCTAGCCTTTAAGACTGCAGAAATGTGATAGAATCGAATAAAAACTGTGAGTATAAAAATATTTAAGAGTAAACACGGCCAAAAAATGGTTGAAATTGCTTTGGGAACAAGCAAATCTGGTACAGTTCAAGCACAGCTTCAATTAACTACCCAAAAGAATGAAAAGTACGTGATATTCCCCCTGATTATTGTAAATTTTTGAAGTTTGTGTATTAACTATGTATTGTTTGATTTAAGGTAGCCAAGCTTCTAGCATCGTGCATCTTGCCGAAAAACCAAAGTCTTTTCAAGAGAAAAAGGAACTGCTGACATTGCAATCACTGCCACTCAAGAAACGGAAAACACTTTTGAAAGGAGTTCGAAAAGATCTCAAGGAAGAGATTCTTCGACATCAAGTGGTGGAAAAACCATTGTCAAAAAGTGCCGAACTTCAATTGCCATTTTTGCTTGGTACGTGTAATTTTGCTGATCTGGGGCGGGTTGTTCGAAAGGTGGATAGTGCTATCCACTGGATAGTAATTTGTTGTAGCCTCCGTAAAATTTTCCATTAATCTTTATAACATAAAATTACGACTGATATCGATAGTTTGGAGTCTTTTATATTGATATTGTTGACCAAAATGGAAGTTTCAATTTTTTTGTCCAATTTTATGAACGTTGAAAAATTCAGTATCTAATGGATAGCGCTATCCACCTTTCAAACAACCAGGCCCTGAAGTGTTAAACAGTAGTTCAGGACAAAAATTGTCAGGACTTACCTTAAGACCTAATACTTCAGTTGAATTTGCAAAAATTTTAGTGAAAAAGAGATCCCTAGAAATGTACAATTTTTGTACTTGATATAGGCGTTCTGAAAGATTAACATGTTCTGAACATGTACTATCACTAACCTTCAATTCCTGGCAAAGCCTGGACAGTTTAAATGATTCAAATGTTGTAAATGCGTATTGATGTGCTGTATTCTGTTGTTTTGTTGTTGTTTTAGCTTTAATAATGTGAAACTTTTCAGATCAAGAAACAATGGTAAAGTTTGGTGGATCTGTACCAAATAACTACAGCAAGAGTCTTCGAAATCGAACAATTGGAGAAGAAAATCACATTAAAAAGAGGAAGGCTGGTCGTTCTCGGAAGCCCAAGCTGACAGAAGCTGAAAAAATTATTGTTGGCTCTGAGCAGACTTTTATTAATGGCAATGCACAATTAGCCATTTCTGTGAAACAAGAATTCAAGCAATCGCCGAGATTGTTTCAAACAAAAAGCAGCAGTCTTAAAGGTTGGTAACCTGGTGTATCAAATGAAATGATATTGTAAGGTCGTAAAAACCTGCTGTAAACACAAGCTGAAGTAGACGTATTAAAATATTGTTTGTTTTATTGTAAGCTGGGAAGAAACAACAAAAAATGAATGGCATAGTCCTATCACCCCAAAAGAACCTTGCTGTGATTGATAGTCCAGCATTGTCTCTACCCTCCCGCTTGACACGACAAACTCTGCCAAGTTGTTCCTCGCAGTGTGTCTTGGAAGAAGAACTTGTTGTCACTAATACAGACGGTTGTTTGCGCATCAAAATATGCAATGAAGCCAAGAAAAATGTCTTAAGCAGACAGGTAAACTTTGCAAAGTCTCGTCATATTTAATCAAACGTTAAAAACACTCGCAATTTTTGCATTAAAAGTAAATAATGTACCTTTCGAGCCACTTTTGGTTCAAAAATGGCGAAAATTTTTGTCGATGCAGAATATACAAAATTTGCAAACTGTACAGTTTTACCAAACTTAAAATCTTCTTCCCAGCTGTGCGGACAGATATATTTCTTTTTGTTTGCTTCAAATATTTGTGTATAACCATATTTGCCCATTGCAGCAAATGTTTTGTATATTACAGATATGTGAAGATATAATCGCTGCTTTACATGATGCTGGCAAGAATGACGTTTCTTTGGTTGTAATATCTGGCTCAGGAAGCACATTTAGTTATGGTTGGGACCTCGATCAATTTGCAGCCATTTCAAACCATGAACGACGAGAATTGTTGCAAAAATACAGGTACGTTGTCTAATGGTAGTTTGAAATCCTGATTTGATGCAATTTGAATTTAATCTTTTCGTCATAAACCGTCACAAATTTCGCCCATGCAGGCATACTGTATTTGCCTAAAAAAGTCATTTTCAGATAACAGAATTATATGTCTTCAAAAATTCGAATATTTTAGGATTTTCGTAGAATTGGGCTCTAAAATGTTAAGTTCCCTTATTGGTATGTCTTTGAAAGTTTATGAAAATCTGATATGACCACTGACATATAAGTAACCTGGACCACAGAGGAGGTATATACAGAGGGGAAACACGCAGAAAATTATGTCACGCTC
>JAODVQ020491329.1:0-10152 GCA_025400075.2 Phenganax stokvisi
GGCCTCGGCGGGCGTCGAGACCCGGAGGGAAGGACGGCAACGTCAGCTCGGCTGGATCGTAGAGATCGAGAAACTCTTGGGGAGCCACCCACGGATCGTGCGGCGAATAGAAGCCAGCGACGCAGAGAAAGGGGCCGTCTTTGTGGCGCGTCAAAAACTCCATGGTCTGCTTGGCGACAAACGCCGTGTGGGTCAACTCGCTGCGACAGCGGCTGGCCAAGGCGCGTTTGACAAAGCGCTCTTCTGGATGCGAGATCCCGTCGCGGACGTTCATGATCCGCTTCCATTCGATTGAACTGGGGGCCTCGCCGAGGCTAACGTGGTCGAGTTGCTCGGGGGCCTGCGCCGCCACCCAAGCGCGGTACGCATCGTGATAGGAACCCGGTTCGTCCGAGATTTCCAAGTGGTCGAAGCCGTAGTCGGGGTGAGGCTCGCGGTGGTCGCGGTTGGCGTGCGGCAGAAAATGCAGCTTGCCAATCTGGCCGCTGCAATAGCCGTAGTTGCGCAGCAGGCGCGGCAAGGTCGGCGCGTCCTCGGGCACGGGCACGCCCATGTGCGAGAGCCCCAGCGTGGACGGATACTGCCCGGTGAGAAAGCTCACGCGGCTGGGCATACAGACCGGGTTCTGCACAAAGCAGTGGTCGAAATTTACCCCAGTAGCCGCGAGCCGGTCCAAGTGCGGCGTGCGGATTTCGGAGTTGCCGTTGGCACCGAGGGCGTCCCACCGCTGTTGATCCGTGTAGAGTATGAGAATATTCGGCCGCTGCATAGTTCGCGTGGATTCCTTGGAGATGCTGTGTGGATGAGGCTATGGCCTGGTCTGTGTCGGCGTCCGCTTAGCTCGCGTGAGTTTTCGCCAGCACCGACACAGAAAGCGCTGCGGAAAATCCGGGCCGATAATCGGACTCAGTGGGAACCAAAGCACCGCGTGAACTGCCTTGATTATTTTGTACAAGACGTTTTTCATGGCTTTTCTTCCTTGGCGAAGAGTTGTTCGGCTACCGCAGCCATCAGCTCTGGGCCGTCGCTCTGGCGGAAAAGGAATCGCACCTTGCCCTGCTGATCAATCAGGTAGGTATAAGTCGAGTGATCGACTAAGTAGGCTTCCTGCTCTTCTCCGAGGGAATAGTGAGCACCATACTGACGCACCACTTGGTCGATTTCCTCCTTGTCGCCGCGCAAGCCAATCGCATCAATGGCGAAGTAGTCGAGGTATTCCGCCAGCTTCTCCTGCGTATCGCGCTTGGGATCCACGGTGACGAAGAGAGTCGTCAGATCCTGCTGGTCCTCGTCTAAGAGCTGATAGACGCGGCCCATCTTCGACAGCGTCACCGGGCAGATGTCGGGGCAATAGGTGTACCCGAAGAAGAGCATGGCGGCTTGGCCGCGCAAACTTTGCAACTCAAAGCGCGCACCGTGCTGATCCACGAGCGCGAAGTCGCCGCCAATGCCGCCGAAATCCTGCAAGGGGGGCACCTCCACGGGGGCGGGGGTTTCGGCGACCGGCTCTTTTTGGGCCTCCGGCTGCGCGCCGCAAGCTACGAGCAGCGCAAACACCGCGCAAAAAATCAGCGCGTCACTCGCTCTCATAAAGACCTTTCTTTTGCACCGGCATTTGTACGCGCCTTTCCGTTCCATCGCCAAAACGCAGCACCAAATCCACTTCATCGCCGTCCCGCAGCGGCTGGCGCAGTTCCATCAGTATCAAATGGGTACCGCCCGGCTTCAACGCAACCTCTTCGCCTGCTGGGACCTGTAGCTCTGCGACTCGGCGCATCGTCATCCGGTCGTCTTTGTATTCCATTACGTGTATCTCGGTTTGCTCGGCGGCTTCGGTTGCCACGGCGATCAACGCGACGGGTTCGCCGCTCCGGTTTTCAATGACTAAGTAACCAGCAGCCGGGCTGCGTGGAGGCGGTTCCCGGATCCAAGCGTCGCGCACGACAATGGGGTCGCCGGTATGCTCTTGTCCGCATCCGATGATGACGAGTAACAGCGCTGAGACGATTTTCACCGGATGTTTCCTTTTGTACACGGCTATCGACACTCAGACCTTGACGCCAATCACGCCAACCATGGGCGGCGATGAAATGCTCGCTTGCGGATCGCGGGCGTTTGCCTGCCACTCTTCCCAGTGCGCGATGCACTCTTCCTCGCGCAGTACGCCACGCGCCACAAGCTCGGGTAGATACACGCGCAGGAACTGCTCTATCCAGCGCCAGATGCGGTTGCCGGGGCAGGCAATACCGCCGATGGGGACGACCTCTACGGCCTCCAAACCGAACCGGGCCATTAGCTCCGGCAGCTTCCCGCCGATATCCAACCGCTCGCCAAAACTCTCATGGACCGCCTGCAACACGCGCCGCAATTGAGGGTGCTCAATCCGGGCGACAAACGCCCCATAAGCGCAGTAATCCACAACCACTAAGCGACCGCCCGTTCTCAGCGACCGCGCCACCCGCTCTATCACCCCTTGCGGCTCCTCTATGAAGCAGAACAACCAGCGGGCAAACGCAGCGTCCATAGAAGCGGCCGGCAGGTCGAGGGTGCGGACATCCGCTACCGCTACCTCGACTTGCTGTAAGCCGGCTGACGCGGCGTGGTGCCGAAGAAAATCCGCGAACTTCGGCGATCCATCAACCGCCAAAATGCGCCCTTCTACTCCCACGCGCTCGGCCAGTTCTAAACTGGTAAAGCCCGGTCCGCAACCTAGATCGAGAATCGCCTGCCCGGTGCTGAACTCGGCACGCTCCCACAAGTCGGTGGTCTCGGGGTGCCACGTGTCGTGCTGCGCCTGTAGGCGGCGCAGTTCCTCCTCATCGGTCCCCAACAAGTAATCGCGTTCGGCAGCGGTGTTCACGAATGCTTACTCCGGCGGCAGGACCAAGTATTCGCCCTCGCGGATCCCATAGCTGCCGCCGAGTTCAGGGTACGCGACCCCCACCCGGCCATTCCAGTCCCAGACCACTTCGCCGTCCTTGACCGTCAGCTCGCAAAACAGCCGCTGCTGGCCGTCCAACCGGCCGTCGAACGAATCGGCGTAGCCAAAGTTCCCCTCCATCAGCTTCAAGGCCGCCACATCGGCCACGGCACCCACCGACAAGTGACCCAACTCGGGGTGGCCAATCTCTCGCGCCGGATTGATGGTTGAGGCGCGGATGATCTCGCCGAGCGGCATGCCCATCACCAGAAACTTCGACATAGTAGTAGCCATGTCGAGCATCCCCATATTCATGCAGAGGGCGTGCAAGTCGGTCGAAATCGAATCTGGATAAAAGCCTTGGGCGATGGCGGGGACCGCGTTGCGGAAACAGAAACTGCCGCCGCCATGTCCCACATCCAAGATGACGCCTCTCGCTCGCGCCTCGTGCAGATAGGGCAGCACCTTGCCCTCGGCGTCAAACCACGGCGTCGGCCCGCGGAAGATGTGGGTGCTTATGTCGCCTGAGCGCAGTTTCTCCCCCAAGAGCTGGTAGTAGGGCCGCTCCTTTCTGAAGTAGCCAAAGTCAATCATCACCCGCGTCGCGGCCTTTTCGGCCGCCGCGAGCGCGCGATCAACCGAAATCCATTCGGGGCCTATGTAGTGCGCCGTCTTGATGCCTACTACTACGTCCTCGTTTTCCCGCGCTACGCCCGCTGTCTTGTCGGGATCCATGTCGTGCGGATTCTGCTCGTGGTCAATTGAAGTCATCCCAGTCCCGGCAATATTGACCAGCGCAAAGAGCCGCGTCTGGCAGCGGTCGATTACCCGATAGCGAAAATCCTCAAAGTTGCGCCAGCCCGCGCTCCCAGTATCCACCAACGTCGTCACGCCGGTGCGGAAGCTAAAGCCGTCGGGCAGGATGCTGTTGTCGCCGGCCCACGTATCGCGGTGGCCGGCCGTGGCATAGGCGTGGATGTGGATATCTACCAGCCCCGGCGTCACGTAGAGTCCGCTCACGTCGATGACCTGCCCGGCATCTTCGGTCGGCAAGTCCGCATCTATGGCCGCGATCACCTTCCCTGTGATGCCGATGTCCTTGGGCGCGTCAATGCCGTTTTTGGGGTCAATCAGATGACCGCCCTTGAGTACGAGATCAAACTGCATGGTGAAACTTCTCCGAGAATTAGATGGAGATTAGAAGATAAAAAACAGCGTCGCTGTCTGCTACGCGCCCAGCAGTCCAGCCTCAGCACTCCGCAGCTTCAGGCCGCTGCCTCCACATGCGACGGCAACTTGCGCGTAAACCGCGCAAACAGTGCTTTGAGGGCAGCGTCGCTGCGCGCCGCAAGGCTGGTCACGATCACGGTTGCCCACACGCTGCGCCGCGAAATTTTGACCTGCTGTCCACTGGTAAAGTCCGAGTGGGCGTGGATGCGACGCAACGTCAGCACGGCCATGCCCAAGGCCCAAAGGCAGAACCGGCGAATGCCGGGCTCGCGGCCGGGGATGAGCAACGTGAATGCCAGCGCATTGCCGAGGTGCATCCGGGCCACGCCGACTAGTTTGCTCAGCGCCGTGCGGAACGCGGCATTGGTCTGGCCAGCCTCGAGCGAGCGCAAGTCAAACCCGGCTTGCTGAAACACATCTCGAGGCAGCCAACACGCACCGCGCGCTCGGTCGTCCCAGATGTCCTTGAGAATGTTGGTCATCTGCAAGCCTTGGCCGAACGACACGGCGAGTTGCAACAACTTCTCGCGTTGGCGGTCGATTTCCGCCGAATAGTCGCAGAACAACTCGGTGAGCATCTCGCCGACGACGCCAGCGACGTGATAGCAGTAGCGGTCGAGATGAGAGAGGTCGTCTAGGCCCTTGAGGCCCGGACTTTGCTGGAACTCGGCCATGCCGCGCGACATGATCTGCACGCAGCGCACGAGTGCGGCGCGCTGTCGGTCGGAAAACCCTTGGGTGAGCCGCAGTACCCTTGGGGTATTGGCCACGAGCTGGCGCTCGGCGGGCAGCATGCTGTCGGACAGGCGCGGCGCGAGTTGCTCGGCAAATGGGGCGGGAGGCTCCTCGCTGGCGACGACCCGGATAAATCGCTCGGAAAACTCGCGCTTTTCACGGGCCGACAGAGCTGGCTCATCCTCGATGGTATCGGCGATGCGGCACAGCAGGTACGCGTTGCCTACTACATCGCGCAGGCCAGACGGAAGCTGCGGAATGGTCAGCGCAAACGTGCGCGAAACCTCTTGCAGGATCGAGCTCTGCCATGCCAGATCAGCGGTATGTTCGTCAGTCGTCATGAGTATCTCGACGTGGTTTGGTATAAAATATATTTTAAAGTGGCTCTATTAACTAATAGTCCCTATCGATTGCAGTCCTCCAAGTACGGTACCGAGAACTTATGAAAATAGACCTTAATCACCGCTTCAAGGGCGTCAGCTACACCGAGTCGCCCAATCAAGGTGGCCTATTTGCCCCAGGGCTGCCCGACACAATCATCATTCACTATACGGCCGGTGCCAACGCCGAGTCGGCCATCCGCACCCTCTGTGAACGAGAGCGTAAGGTCTCGGCCCATTTGGTCGTCGGCCGCGACGGTGCCGTGAAGCAGCTTTTGTCCTTTAATACCGTCGGCTGGCACGCCGGCCGCAGCCAGTGGCGAGAGCGCACGAGCTTCAACCAGTACTCCATCGGCATCGAGATCGACAACGCCGGCCAACTCTCGGAGCGAGATGGCCGCTACGAGTCGTGGTTCGGACAGACGTATCCGGCCGCAGAGGTCGTGCGCGGCGCACACCGCAACCAGAACCTGCCCGGTGCCCATCCGCAGATCCGTCAGCCTGTCTGCTATTGGCATCGCTATGCACAAGTGCAACTCGACGTCGTCGAGACCATCTGCGCTGCGCTGATTGCGGCCTATGGGATATGCCACATCCTCGGTCACGAGGAGATAGCCCCCGACCGCAAGGTCGATCCCGGCCCGGCCTTTCCGCTCGACGAAATGCGCGACCGGCTTTTAGCCATCGCCTAGCGCGCAGGAGGAGCGAACCGTTGGCAGCACCCGCCATTGATGTCCGTGAATTGAGCAAGACCTATGAGGTTCCCGTGCGCGAGGGCGGCCTGGCCGCAGCGTTCAAGAGCCTCGTGCAGCGCCGGACGCGCCACGTCGAGGCGGTTAAGCAAATCAGCTTTTCAGTCGGTCCCGGCGAAATTGTCGGCTTTTTAGGGCCGAATGGCGCGGGCAAGACCACCAGCCTCAAGATGCTTTCGGGCCTCCTGCACCCCTCCGGCGGGCAGGGGCGAGTCCTAGGTTTTGAGCCGTTCAAACGGCAGCGCGACTTCCTCCGCCAGATCACCCTAGTAATGGGCAATCGCAATCAGCTACTGTGGGACATCCCCGTAATCGACTCCTTTGAGCGCAACCGGGCGATCTATCGCCTAGAGCGGAGCGAATACCAACAAACAGTCGAAGAATTGACCGCGCTGCTCGACCTAGACGCGCTGCTCGACAAGCCCGTGCGCAATCTTTCCTTGGGCGAGCGCATGAAGTGCGAAATTGCCGCCGCGCTCTTGCACAAGCCGCAAGTCCTCTTCCTCGATGAGCCGACCATCGGCCTCGACGTCACCATGCAGCGGCGGATCCGCGCCTTTTTAACCGAATACAATCAGCGCTACGGTGCCACCGTGCTCCTCACCAGTCACTACATGGCCGATGTCGAGGCGCTGTGTAAACGAGTGGTGGTCATCCACCACGGACTGCTGCTGTTTGACGGCCAGCTCACCGAGCTTGTGCAGCGCTTCTCACCGCACAAGACAATCATCGTCGAACTGGAAAACGAGCACGGAGACCTCGGCAATTATGGAGAGATCGTCGCCAGTAGCGAGGGGCGCGTATCGCTGCGCGTGCCCAAGGCGGAGACCGCACAGGTGACTGGACGGCTCCTCAGCGAGCAGCCCGTCCTCGATCTGACGGTGGAGGACCCGCCGATTGAGGACGTGATCGAAGAGGTCTTTGAACGCGCATGAGGGGGCTAGCGGACATCTACACTACGCTCTTTCGCACCGATCTGGCCGTGCAGTTCCAATACCGAGCGGCGATGGTGATCTGGCTGATCGGGCGCATCGTTGACGCGTTGGTCTTCCTTTCGGTATGGACTGCAGTGGCCCGCTCCCAAGGCGGGCAAGTGGGGGGCTTTACCACCGGAGATTTTGCCGCCTACTACATCGTCATGATGATGATGGGGCACCTGACCTTCACTTGGTTCATGTTCGAATTCGAATACCGAGTGCGGTCGGGGGCCTTCTCGCCGCTCCTGCTTCAGCCCCTACACCCGATCCATCGAGATATTGCCACGAATATCTCCTACAAGTTCCTGACCCTAGCGGTCATGCTGCCGACGGTGGGTTTAATGATCTGGCTCTTCGATCCCGTCTTCGACCCGCCAACTTGGGCCATTTGGGCCGCCATACCCGTCGTTCTGCTGGCGTTCCTGATGCGCTTTTTCGTCGAGTGGACACTGGCTTTGGTCGCCCTGTGGACTACGCGCACGGCCGCAGCCAACCAGCTCTACTTCGCGGCCTCGCTTTTCTTTTCGGGCCAGATGGCACCGTTATCGCTTTTGCCCGAGTGGCTCCAAGCACTGGCCGCAATTTTGCCCTTCCGCTGGATGCTGGCCTTTCCCACCGAACTCCTGCTCGGTCGGCTCACGCCCGTCGAAGTGCTCTGGGGCGCGGGCGCGCAGGTGGCGTGGCTGGGGCTGAGTTGGGGAATTATGGCCGCGGTCTGGTCGCGCGGCGTGCGCAGATACTCGGCGGTCGGCTCATGAACTACTTGCGGCTCCTATGGGTCTTCCTGCGCGTCGGCGCAATGAACGAACTGGCGTACCGAGCCAATTTCTGGGTCCAGCTAGTCCAGAGCTTGCTCAATCTGGGCGTCGCGCTGGCGGGTTTGGCGGTGATTTTTTCGCACACCGAAAAACTAGGCGGCTGGCAGCCGGCCGAGTTGGTAGCACTCTTGGGGGTGTTCTTCCTGATGAGCGGCCTGATTGGTGCGCTAATCCAGCCGTCAATGCAGCGCTTCATGGAGGACATCCGCCTAGGCACGCTGGACTTTACCCTTACCAAGCCGGAGGATGCACAAGTGCTAGTGAGCATCGGCGAGGTGCGGATTTGGAAGTTCTTAGATGTAGTGCAGGGAGTGGCCCTGATTGCCGTGGCCCTCGTCGAAATCGGGATGCGGACGGGCCTTGCCCAAGCCGTGGGATTTGCCCTGACGCTTGCGGCTGGCGCGGCAATCGTCTACAGTTTTTGGCTAGTGCTAGCAACGACCGCGTTCTGGTTTATTAGAGCGGAGAACATCTTGGTGATCTTCCAAGCCGTTTACAGTGCTGGCAAGTATCCAGTGGCCATCTATCCGCGCTGGCTCAAGCTGGCGATGACCTTTCTGGTGCCGGTGGCCTTTGCGGTGACCGTGCCTTCGGAAGCCTTGGTGGGGCGGTTGTCGTCGGAGGTGCTGTGGGGCGCGTTGGCGATGGCGGGGGGCATGTTGGTGGGAGCGCGGGCGTTTTGGTTGTGGGGGGTGCGGCACTATTCAGGAGCGTCGGCCTAGCAATCAGTCCATTTTGCATTTTCTAGAAAGGGACAACGGACATGAGTGACGGACAAAACGGCATGCAAGTCGGAGTGCAGGGAATCGGCACCTCAAAGATGGAATTGGAGTTTCTGGTGCGGCACGGGGTGACGCACATGGACGCCAGTGTTGAGGACAACGAGGTCGAGACCTTAGTGCGGCACAAGGAAGAGGCGGCTGAGTACGGGGTGAGTATGGAGTCGATTCACATCAGCGTGCCCAAAAGCATCACACTGGCGCAAGACCCGCAGCGGGACCGGGACCTCGACGAGGTCTGTGGCTGGATCGAAAACGCGAGCAAGGCCGGGCTGCGGGCATTGCTCTACAACTTCTGCATCCTGCCGCACCAGCGCACCGAGCCCACGCCTGGACGCGGGGGCGTGACGTACAGCTCGTTTGACTTCGCGAAATTCGACAACGAAACGCTGAGCGAAGCGGGCGTGGTCAGCCGCGAAGAAGCGTTTGAGCGGGCGGCCTACTGGCTGGAGCGCGTGATTCCGGTAGCCGAAGAAAACAAGGTGCAGATGGCCTGCCATCTCAACGATCCGCCCGCTCCGGTTCTGCGCGGCGTCGAGCGCTGGAACTGGCCGGTAATGGAGGGACTCAAGCGCTTTTCCGAGCTGGTCGATAGCCCGTATCACGGCTTTAACTTTTGCTGTGGCGTGGCGTCCGAGGGCTTGGAGAATCCGGCCGAGGAACTCTGCGACATCGTGCGCTATTTCGGCGAGCGCAAAAAGCTCTTCAACATCCACTATCGCAACATCAAGGGCGGGCTGCACAACTTCCAAGAGGTCTGGCCCGACGAAGGCGACGTGGACATGCACGAGGTGGCGCGCACCTTGCGGGATGTAGGCTATCAGTACATGCTGATGCCCGACCACGCGCCGTCCCATCCCGACGACAAGGCTCCCGAGGGCGTATCGGGCCGGGTGCGCCAAGCCTGGGCCTTTCAGTTCGGATACATCATCGCCATGATCCAAGCGGTAAACAAAGAGCGGTCCGGCCGCAGCATTGGGGCCGCAGCGCAAACTGCCTAGGCAGAAACGGAAAACTGCGGCATGTCGATTCATTGGCTGAGAGCAGTACTATTGCTGGTCGTGCTCAGCTCGTTTAGCGAAGCTCAGTCCCGAGCAGAACAAGCCTTGAGGCGAGACCTGCAGGCGTTGGAGGGGGTCGTCTATATAGTGGGCTTGGCCAGTGGAACAGCCCTGCTGGTCTCGCTGGGGCTACTCATTGCGCGGTGGCGGATGGGGACGGTGGTGCGGGCGCGGCGCTTTGTCTTGCGCGGCGACGAGGGCCAACCAATCGCTCAATTGGTGCAAGGCCCTAATGGCGGCGGCGAGTTGGAGTTGCGGGATGCCGATGGTGAACTCGCTGCGGTGCTGGGCAGTGGGCTTAAGTTGTGCGACCAATCAGGACGGGCGCGCGCCAACTTGCGGCTGGAGAGCAATAAGGCCCCGCTGCTCGAACTCTACGACGAGCGGGGCGAAATGCGGGCGGGCCTTTCGCTGAGCGAGGACGGGGCCGGCAGTTTGGCCTTTTACGACGAGACCGGGCGGCCTCGCGCGGGCCTAGGTAGCGGCCACGCTGGCGCAAT
>JAODVQ020491432.1:0-10150 GCA_025400075.2 Phenganax stokvisi
GGACTGACAACGACCAAAGTGAAATTCCGGAAACCGACCTCAGGCAGGCTACCCACCAACAACCGAAAGGAGCCCAACCCCAACGCAAACCAAAACGACCAACCCACCAACGCTTTCAGGGAACCAGAATGACCAATCGGAAGCCGCCGGTGTGATACACTGGCGAATATGGAACAACCTGAGCCTCAATCATCCGACGCTCTCACCCCTCCCGCTCGCCGCCGAAGCTTCGGCGGATGGCGCGGCGTAGCCCTGGCGGCGGCACTGGTCGGCATCCTGGGCGGCGTGGTCGCCCTCGCCGTCCTGTACGCCGGGCCCCTGGTCGGCCTCGGCCCCGGCTTGGGCCAGGGTCGAGCCAGCGTGGGCGTCATCGCCATTCCCCCCTTCATCATCACCGAGAACACCGCCCGCCTCGTCATGCGCCACCTGGACTACGCCCGCCAGGACGACAGTATCCAGGCGGTGGTCATCACCATCACCTCCCCCGGCGGCGGCGCGGCGGCCAGCGAAAAGCTCTACCTGGAAGTCCGCAATCTGCGGGAGGAAAAACCCGTGGTCATCGTGATGAACAGCATCGCCGCCAGCGGCGGCTACATGATGGCCATGGCCGCCAACGAGGTGTACACCCAGCCGACGTCCCTGGTAGGCAACGTGGGCGTCATCGTGGGCGGACTTTCCACTCTGCCCTTCCCGCCCTCCGAGCGCACCATCGGCACCGGCCCGCAGAAACTCTCCGGCTCCGACCGCCAGCACTGGTTCGACATGATTAGCCGGGTGCACCAGTCCTTCGTGAAGCTGGTCTTCGACGAACGCGGCGACCGCATCCGTATTACTCCGGACCAGCTGGCCGAGGGCCACCTCTACACCGGCGTCGAAGCGGTGGAGTACGGCCTCGCCGACGGCATCGGCAGCGACGCCGAGGCCATCGCCAGGGCCGCCGAACTGGCCGGCCTGTCCGGCTACGACGTGGCCGACGTGAACCTGCTGGTGCTTCGGGAGGCGCTGCGAGCCTTGCGCTCGGAGCTGCCCCCGGGAGAGGACGGCGAAGCCCCCACCCTCTGGACGGAACAGGGCTGGGGCGACGGCGTTGGCCTCCCCCTGTCGCTGCTGCAGGAGAGCGCGCCGGGCGAAACGCCGCCGGGATTCCCCGCCGGCGGCGAACGGCCCGCCTTCTACTACTACTATCCCGGCGACGGCTGGCAAGCCGGCGCTCCGAGATGGGAAGACAGCCGGAGTGAGGCGAACCGATAACAACCATGCGGAGACTATTCAGCAGGGCCTCAGCCGTGTCGGCGGCTAAAATACTGGGTGTTATTGCGCTGGCGGCGGTCTGCGGCGGCATCGCCTACGGAGTCGGCAGCCTTCTGCTGGAGCGCAGCGGTTACGACGCGCCGCCGTCGCCGGTCGTCGGACTGCCGCCGCCGGCAACGTCCAATACCTCCGGGTTCGGCGTGGCGCGCAACGTCCACCAGCCCACCCGGCCGGCGCCGGCCGCCGGCGCCCCGGCGGAGGCCGGGGGCCTGCTCCTGGTTGACGCGGCTCATCGCAACGCCTTCTGGCAGCCGGAAATCGAGAACTTCCTGGCGCTGGTGTCCAACCGGGGCTACGAAGTGCAGTTCCTGGGCGAGTTCCGCGACATCGAAGAAGACCAGCGTGCTGCCTTGCTGGAGGAGAAACTGCGTGGCGCCGGCAGTTTACTGGTCATCCTGCCTCGCACGCCGTACTCGGAGGCCGAGGCGGACGTGGTCGAGCGGTTCGTAGCCAAGGGCGGCCGGCTTCTGCTCATGTCCGACCCGACGCGTCCCCACGTCATCAACACCCTGGCCGAGCGGTTCGGTCTCAGCTTCCAGCCCGACTACCTGTACAACATGGTGGAAAACGACCGCAACTTCCGCCACATCTACGTCCGCGACTTCCAGCCCGAAGAACTCACCGCCGGCCTGGACACCGTGGCCCTCTACACCGCCGGCACCATTCGCACCGTCGGCGCGCCGCTCGCCTACGCCGACGCCAACACGCAGTCGTCCCTGGCCGGCAGCGGGGCCGGGCTGTCGCCGTTGGCGTGGGGCAGCACCCGCAACGTGCTGGCCCTGGCCGACATCACGTTTATCATCCCGCCCCACGACGCCTTCGCCGACAACAGCCGGCTCCTGTCCAACCTGGCCGACTACCTCACCGCCTCCGTCCGCGAGTACGAACTGGCCGACTTCCCCAGCTTCTACGCCGCCGGCCCGTTGGGCGGTGTGGACGTGCTGACGGGCCGGCCGGAGCTGCTGGAAACCGGCGCCGCTCTCCGCACCGGCCTCGCCGAGCACGGCATCAACGCCGCTGTGCGCACCGCCGAGGACGTGAGCCGGGATACAGTCTTCATCGGCCTCTTCGAGGATGCCCTCCAGATGCAGCCCTACTTGGCCAACGCCGGCATCCGCGTTGACGACACCCTGGGCGCGCCCTTCGCCGGCGAAGTTCCCCTGGACGGCGCCACCCTCACCCTGCTGGACGCCAGCCCGGGCCGCCATGTTCTCATCATCCTCGCCGACACTACCCCGAGCGTCAGCAAGGCCGTTGACAGCCTGCTCGACGGCGACTTCCGCGACAACCTGGTAAGCGACTTGGCTTCGTTACAGTTAACTGCCAAGTCATCCGCCAAACCCGCCACTGCAAAGAGCGAATAAGTTATGAAGGGAACTTCCATCGCCCGTTTTTTCCGGCGGCTGCCGTCATTGGCTCTGCTGCCCGTGTTGCCCTTTGTGGCCGCCGCCGCCATCGCCTGCACCGCCGCTCAGGTTGCGCCGCCGGAGTCCGCTCCCGATGCCACTCCGGCGATGTCCGGTCAGACCGCCGCGCCGGCATCGTCGCAAGCCGAAATCGCCGATTTCGTCAGCCGCCAGGAAGCTGTCAGCGCGCAGTGGGATGCCATCCGCGACGACTTTGACCAGTGGAGCGCGGGACTCGATGTCTGCCGTCCCAGCGCCATGCGGCAGGCTCTCAACGGGTTTGCCGTGTCCTTCAACGGCGTAACCGAACAGGCGCGCGGGCTGAGCCGCAGCAAAACCGCCAGCGAGCTGGCCGACCTGCTCATTGTCGCTGCCGAGGAAGAAGAGGCCGCTTTCCGCCGTCTCCGCGACCACTGGCAGCCCGGCAACGTATCCCTTTTTGAAGAAGTGGAGGTGCAGCGCACCGCGGCCGCCCGCGCCCGGCAATCCGCCGAAGACCGCGCCATCGAGCTGGAGACGACCTTTGAGGACGGCTTGACCTCCACGGACCCAACCGGCGAGGAGTTTGCGGAGTCATTCGCATCGCTCGTCGAGGATTGGGAACAACTGCACGAAGACTACGCCAGCCTGCGCGCAGACACCGACGTCCTCGACGCCGACTCCACATCACAGTTCGCCGAAACGATGGCCGCCATCGTTGACGCCCTGGACGCGCTGCCCGATCCAACGGAGATCCCGGAAGATGCAGTTGACGCTCTCCGGACGGCGGCGCAGGAGCAACTGGAAGCTTTCCAGGCTGCCGCTGAGGCCGCTCCGGCGGAAACCGGCCAGGCCGCGAATGGTGAAACGCCTACCCCTATGCCTGACCCGGCAGCGAAGTTTGACATCGATACGGTTGACGCCGCTGTGAACGAATCCAAAAAGGCGCTGGAAGCGGCCAACGACGCCATCGGTGAAACCGACGCAGCAGAGGATAATCCCGAACAGCGCCTCGCCGAGTTGCAAGATTTCCGTACTGAGTACAACCGCCTCGTAACAGCATGGGACGCGTTCCACGACGAATACAACGAATGGCGCGGCAACGAAGGCGGATGCGACCGGGTCGCGGTTGCTCAGACGCTGGACGAATATAGCCTCAGCGTCAGCCAGCTGGCCCGCGAAGTGCGAACTCTGCCCAGCGCCGGCTCCCTGCTGCCTGTGTACACTCTGCTGACCGACGCTGTGGCCCGGGAGGAAAACGCCATCCGCAGCCTCCGCAACACTTGGCAGCCTTTTGCCCTGGACGCCTTCCGAGCCGTTCACCAGGAGCGAATCAACGCCGACAGCCTGCGCCGGCAGGCGGACATCGCCATGCAGGAACTGCAAAACCGATTCTAAGCCACACCATAAAGGGGTCCACCATGGCGCTTCCTCCCGACCGCATTGACTACCTGCCCATCATCGACCGCCCCGTTATCCAGTGGCCCAACAACGCCCGGGTCGCGCTTTGGGTGTCTCCCAACGTGGAGCACTACGAATACCTGCCGACAAACGAGGGCGTGCGCAACCCCTGGCCCCGCACGCCATATCCCGACGTACAGCAGTACACCTACCGGGATTACGGCAACCGCGTCGGTTTCTGGCGAATGCTGGAGCCGCTGGACAAGCACGGCATCCGCTGTTGCATCTCGCTGAATCTGGCCGTGTTGGAACATTTCCCCGAAATCGCCGAGGCTATGATTGAGCGAGACTACGACTTTATGAGCCACGGCATCTACAACACCCGCTTCCTGTACACCTGCTCGGAAGACGAAGAGCGGGAGTTTTACCGAGACTGCATCGAAACTCTGAAGCGACACACGGGCAAGCAGTTGAAAGGGATGCTGGGACCGGCCATTTCAGGCACTGTCAGCACTCCCGACCTGATGGCTGAGGCTGGGCTGATTTACCATACTGACTGGTTCCACGACGACCAGCCCACGCCCATCAAGGTGAACAACGGCGGCAAGCTGGTATCGGTGCCTTACTCCATCGAGCTGAACGATTCAACGGTGCTGCGCGACAACCACTACACCGCCGAGTACTTTGCCGACATCTGCAAGCGACAGTTCGACCGGCTATACGAAGAGGGCGCAGAGAGCGGACAGGTAATGTGCATCGCCCTGCATCCCTTCCTCATCGGTCAGCCTCACCGCATCAAGTATCTGGACGACTTGCTGGGTTACATCATGGCCCACGATGGCGTCTGGCAGACCACCGCCGACGAAATCGCCGAATACTACATTGCCAATTATTACGACCAGGCCATGGCCCACGCCCGGCAGCTGGCGTAACAAACCCTCGTCTTGCCAGTCCTGCTCCCGCGGGAATCCATAACGGAGCTTCCAAATGCCCGCTCAACGTACTTTCGGCATGGACCATCCTCATCATGAATGGTCTCCAATCATCAGTCGCCCCACGCTGCGCTGGCCGGCAAACGCGTCGGTAGCCCTGTGCGTGGTTCTGGTTCTGGAACACATGGAATGGCAGGCGCCGGAGGGCAGCTTCCAGGTCCAGAACTTGGCCGGCGCCTCCGTGCCCCGGGCTTTCCCCGACTACGCTCGCCTGTCCCATCGGGAATATGGCCATCGGGTGGGGATCTTCCGGCTGCTGGATACGCTGGAGAAGCACAACATCCCGGCTACCATCGCCATGGACGCCATCACCGCCGAACATTACCCGTACCTGGTGCGGCACTGCCTGGACCGGGGATGCGAAATCATCGGCCACGGCATCTCGGTCAGCCGTATGATTACCGGCGATATGCCCGAGGCGGAGGAACGGGAATACATCCAACAATCCATCGACGCTTTGACCAAAGCGACTGGCCGGACTCCCCTGGGCTGGTTGGGGCCGGAATACGGCGAATCCCAGAACACGCCCCGGCTGTTGGCCGAGGCCGGCCTGCGCTACGTCTGTGACTGGGCCAACGACGAGCAGCCTTACCCGATGACCACCGGTGCCAACCCATTCTTCGCTCTACCACTGCTCTACGAGTTGGATGATGTTGCGTCCCTTGCCCAGCGCAGGGTAACCGTAGCCGACTACCAGCGCCGGCTTACCGAGAGCTTCGACACCCTCCGAGAGGATGGTGAAAGCAGCGGCCAGGGCCGGCTGCTGGCGTTGAACTGGCATCCCTGGCTGGTAGGACAGCCCTTCCGCATCGGCGCCGTTGACGTGGCATTGGAGCACATGATCGCCTCGGGCAGCGTCTGGCCGGCAACCGGCTCGCAAATCGTAGAGTGGTATCAGTCTCAAAGCGGTTGACAGGGTGAAGCAATGGCCTCCTCACTGATTCGCGGTAAGTACGTCGTCAGCCCGGCAAGTTCCGGCGGCGTTGCCACCAGGCACGATGCAGCCGTGTATCAGGAGGACGGCATAATCAAGGATGTTGGGCCGTATAGTGAACTGCGGGAGCGGTACCAGTTTGACCGGGAACTGGGCGGACCGAACTTCGCCATCATCCCGGGATTGGTCAACTCCCATCACCACGGGCGCGGCGTCACCACGCTGCAAATGGGCACCTGCGACGACTGCCTGGAGATGTGGATTCTCGCCGGTTGGGGTCGGCGTTCCTATGATCATTATCTGATGACCCTGTACACCGCCCTGAACATGCTGGAGTCCGGCACAACCGCGGTGATGTACAACCATCCGCAGACTGCGGCGGCCACTTTGAAAGAGGACGTGGACGCCGTGCTGCGAGGCTTCCTGGACGCCGGTATGCGAGTAGCCTTTTCCAGCTACGTCCGGAACCAGAACCGGGTGGTCTATGCCGGCGACGCGGAGTTTCTGACCGGGCTGCCGTCGGATTTGGCCGACGACGTGCGCCGCTACCTGTCCGTTACCGAGATGAGCAATGACGACTACTTCGCCTTCTGCGACGAAATGTACCAGGAGTATCACCGGCACCCGTCGGGCAAAGTGCGGGTGCTGATTAGCCCCGCCAACCTTCAGTGGAACTCGGATGAATTCCTGCTGCGCTGCAAGGAGCAGGCGGCTCGCCATCAGACCGGTATCCATATGCACCTGGTGGAAAGTCCCTACCAGAAGGACTACGGCATACGCACCTGGGGCAAGACCCCGGTGGAACATCTGCAAGATTTGGAATTCCTGGGGCCGGAGGTCTCATTCGCCCACGCTGTCTGGCTCACTGAGAGAGACATTGAGTTGCTGGCCGACGCCGGGGCAACGGTCTGCCACAACGCCAGCTCCAACCTGCGCCTCAAGAACGGCATCGCTCCGGTGAATCCCATGCTGTCTGCCGGCGTCAACGTGGCCATGGGGACCGACAGCACCGCCATCAACGACGATGACGACTTGCTCCAGGAGATGCGGCTGGTCAGCAAGCTGCACCGGCAGCCAGGCCTGGAAGCATCCGCCATCACCACGGACAACGTGCTGGCTATGGCTACGGCCAACGCCGCCGCCCCCACCGGATTCGCTGGCGAAATCGGCGCGCTGGAGCCGGGCCGGCGGGCCGATATGGTACTCATCCACCTGGATAGGCTGGAAGACCCCTACCTTGATACGGACTTGCCGCCGGCGGAGCTGGTGCTGGGTAGAGCCAAATCGCAGGACGTGTCGGCGGTGATTGTGGACGGAGAAGTTGTGCTACAGGATGGCGTCCATACCCGGGCCAGCAAGGCGGATGTGGCTCGGGAACTGCGAGAGCAACTGGCCCGTCCTCTGGAACCCGAAACACTGGCTACGCGGCGGATGGCTGGCCGGCTGTCGCCATACGTGGAGCAATTTTACCGCAGCCGGCCGCCGGCCATGGGCGCGCCGCACTACGTATATAACAGCCGCACGTAACCGTCGGTGGAGGATTCGTGCCAAAGCGGAAATGATGGTGGCAAACGGGGCTCCCCTGCTACGAGCTTTCCTGTATTGCCGCCCGGAAGTCGGGGTTCAGCATGTAGGTGTTGATGGCCTTGTGGAACTCCACTGGGCGCGGCAGGCTGACGTTGCCGTTGTCCCGCTGCACACGGCGCAGGGCGTGGCCGATGCTGACTTGAGTGGTGCGTATCGCGTCCACGGCAATGCTCAGTTGGGCCGTCAACGATTCGCGGGTTACGCCGTCCGCTCCCGACGCTGCCAGCACCGCCACCAGGCGCCGCGCAGCATCAGTCATGTTGCTAACCAACTCGTTGCACAGGTGGCTGTCCCACTGGGCCGGAGTGGGTGGGGGCTCCGCCGCCGGTTGGCGCCGCATCGCTCCATTGGCTCCATTCTCCCACAGCCGCTGGTAACGGGTCGGCATCTGCGCTGGAGTCCCCGAGGACGCCGATGCCGGTAGCTCCGCCACCGGCTCCGCTTCCGTGCTTGGCGGCCATACATCGGTAGCGGAAGTGAATTCTTGCGCGCCACCCACCCCGGCGATGCGCCGCAGGGCAGCTATTGACCCCTCCGGATCTCCCTCAATGCTGATGGTTACTGAAATCGACGCCATTCTACGCTCCGACAATTACTACAGCGGCAAATCTGATGCTCATAATATCACGGTTTGTTGCTATACTAACGGCCCTTCCGGCATCCTGAACTAACGGGAAAACTATGGCAGCCTATGCCCTTGCCGTCGATGTCGGCGGCACCTTTACCGACATCGTCCTCTGCAACCTGGAATCCAACACCCAAAGCGTCCATAAAACGCCATCCACTCCCGACGACCCGTCGGTGGGCTTTATGACCGGGCTGGCCGAGATTCTGGGCGCCAACGACGTGAACCCCGATGACCTCACTCACGTATTCCACGGCACCACCATCGCCACGAACTCGGTGCTGGAGAACAAGGGCGCACCTGTGGGCCTGCTGGCAACCACCGGGTACAAGTACGTCCTGGAGATAGCCCGGCACGGCACGCCGCGCCTGGCCAATCCCAACTCCTGGGTCAAACCGGAGCGCCCGGTGCGTCCTCGCGACTGCCTGGAAATTCGCGAGCGAACCGCTTTCGACGGCGAGATATTGCAACCCCTGGACGAATCCGACGTGCGCCGGGCTGCGCGACACTTCGCCCACGCCGGCGTCGCCACCGTTGCGATCGCTTTCCTGCACTCCTACGCCAACCCCACTCACGAGCAGCGCGCTCGGGCGATACTGGCCCAGGAGCTTCAGGGCGTTCCCGTGTCCCTGTCCTCCGAAGTGCTGCCGGTGTACCGGGAATACGAGCGCGCCATCACCACCGTGCTCAACGCCTATGTAACGCCCCGGGTCAGCCGCTACATTGATAACCTGAAACAATCCCTGAAATCTTTCGGAACGGGCGCCGCATTCTCCATTATGAAGTCCAACGGCGGCATCATCGGCGCAGACACCGCCGTGCGGCAGCCCGTCTATACGGCGCTTTCCGGCCCGGCCGCCGGGGTGATGGCGGCCGCGCAGATTGCCGAGGCTGCCGGGGTTGAAAACTGCATCTCCTTTGACATGGGCGGCACCAGCACCGACGTGGCTCTACTGCGCAACCGGGAACCCGGCCTGACGCTGAACGGACGGCTGGGCGACTGGCCCATCCAGCTGCCCATGCTGGACATTGCAACGATAGGCTGCGGAGGCGGCAGCATCGCGGCGGTGTCGCCCTATGGCAGCCTCACCGTCGGCCCGGATAGCGCCGGGGCTGACCCGGGACCTGCCTGCTACGGCAAAGGCGCAACCCGCCCTGCCGTAACCGACGCCAACCTGGCGCTGGGCCGGGTGAATACCCGGATTGCCGGCGGACAACTTACGCTGGACACCGACGCCGCTACGAAGGCCATCGCTGATACCGTGGCCGGGCCGTTGGGGCTGGACGTTGCCATTGCCGCCAGCGGCATCCTGAAAATTGCCAACAGCGTCATGGTCGGTGCTATCCGCAACGTCAGCGTTGAGCGTGGCCACGACCCCCGGGACTTCGCTCTGGTGGCCTACGGCGGGGCCGGGCCGATGCATGCCATCGATGTGGCCAACCTGCTGGGCATCGCAACCGTCGTCGTGCCGCCGCACCCCGGCATCACCTCGGCCTACGGGTTGCTGGCCGCCGAGTTCAAGAACGACTACGCCCGCACTTTTCTCCAACACGGCGGCGACTACGACCTTGAGGGAATGGCTGCCGTATTTGGCGCGCTGGAAAACGAAGGGCGCGACTGGTTGCATGGCGAGGGCGTGCCCGCCGCCAGCCACAGCATTATCCGCTCCGCCGACCTTCGCTACGCGCACCAGGGCTCGGAGCTGACGATTGCTTACCCGCCGGGCGAGGTTAACAAAGAAAGTTTGGGGGAAATGCTGCGGGCGTTTCACCGGCAGCACGAGCAGCTATACGGCTTCTCATTGGAGCAGCCCGTGGAAATAGTGACCCTGCGTGTAACCGCTGCCGGTCAGGTTGGGCAGGTTAGGATGCAGAGGGTAGTTCGACAGGCCCACCATGAGCGGGTGGAGGCCGA
>JAODVQ020491540.1:0-10149 GCA_025400075.2 Phenganax stokvisi
GAGCGTTTTCATTTGTGTTTTCACGCGAAAACGGATTCAAACACTAACAATTTAGAGGACAGAGGCTGCAGCTAATTTAGTATTTTGAAAATATTTTCCCTTGGAAAGTGTTAACTATGCGTTAAAACGATAAACGAGACACAAACGTTTTTGAAAACGTTTGAAAACGGCGCCCGTGTGCGCGTAGCCTAAGTATGCTAGTGAGATCTACATGGATCTAGGCTAATCAGCGACCTTTCAAATATTCATTGGCAATAGTGTACACTCTCAAAGTACCTGTAATATGTTTTCATATTCAAGGTCTAAACGTAACGGTGAGCGTTCGCAAACGAATCGGTAGACGTCCCGATGCTGATGAGATGATGCTATTACGAGTAATAATGCTGATTCTCGTGTTCGTAGGAATATCGAGAGAAATAGGACAGGTACTTGAAATCATGAATTACCTCATGTTTAGAAATCAAACTGATACGATTTTTGCGATTTAGAGCTGATGAATTTTAAATCACCAGTTTTCGCGCTGTACTTCTTGTATGAAAGGCTTCTTCTCGAATAGACGCCCCATCCCTCAAGAAAGTCCCTTTTTTATGTATTGGATAATTTCTTGCATTCATTTTCAAAGAGTAACTTTTTTCACCTTGTCATATGATTCTGTTTATTGTAACTGCATGGCTCACCCTCGTTTACATTACAAAATCTCTAAATTCATAGGCCCCTGAAACGCCTAATTCAGAAAAAAGGCTCTTACGGTGACTGAGGTGCTAACGTCTTTTTTCATTCCATAATTTCAGGTGGCTATTCAACGTCTTCGATATTTCAAATTGTCGCATTATCAATTCATCTATAGAATTGGGACAATCGTTGCTGTTATGGTTTATCTGCTTCCCGTCTCGCAAAAATTAACACAACAACAAATTCAATTCGGTGCGATTGCTGTTCTTATATCTTGGATAAACTTGCTGCAGTTTTTAAAAGTACTTCCAGTGCTTGGGATATATATCATTGTTGTGCAAAGAGTTTTCTGGACGTTAATGAAGGTTTGTTGATCAGTGCTATCTTGGTCGCCATCAAGGCTAGTTTCCACTCAGGATCGGAACGGATAGGAAAGTTTTCTTTGTCTTAGAGTCTCTCAACCTGAACTAATAACTTTAACACAAAGGAAATTTTCCTGTCCGTTCCAATCCTGAGGAGAATATTCTTGAGTGGTGGTAGCCTTCATACTGCTGTTGCCCCCCCTTTTGTCATGCAAACTTGGTTATTGAAGATTTTCCGTTGTTCTGTATCGGTGCAAACTACCATTTCCAGTTCTTTATGGTTAGTTGGTTTGGCAGATGGGTGGGATTAGGTTTGGCATCACAAAAGAAATTGTAATGTGGGTGCGAAACCCCTGGTTATGACCAGATTTTCTCTTTATTTGTTCTCTGTATTAAGGTCCGTTTACACAGGCGATTTTTGATGCGCTTTTTCTGGCGTTGAACGATGTGATAAGAGCAGACAACTGGCGACTCTGCTTGGTCCAACAATTTTGCTAATGCACTCGCCAGTCGACCTATTCGATCACATACGCTAAGAGGAAAAAAAGTTGCCCGTGTAAACGGGCCTTCATGCGATTAAGAATAAAAGTAGTGTACAACACTTGTTTTTCTTCAGGTCATTATCGTGGTGCTGATATATTTGCTGAGTTTCGCCTCTACATTCTACGTACTTCTGGCAGAATACTCCAGTTTCAGAAACTTATACATGTCGGTCGTTTCTACATTCGTTGCTATGATATCTGGCTTCGATTATGACACTTTGTTTGTGGATCGTGGATGGTATCCGAAAATCTACGAGCTGAAGTTAGCTATTCTTGTGATTTTCATGTTGGTGATTTCGATTGTCGTGAATAACGCTCTTATCGGCTTAGCTGTTGGTGATACAAGCGACGTCATGAATTCTGCAAAATCGGATAAGATCGTGCGATTGGTAAGATGCCCACATCCCTGTAGCTAGCACTCATTGAACGTCGGATCTTAGTCAGAGAAGGTTACTACTAAAAGCCTGTTTGAAGGCTAATTTATGAAGAAAATGTCAATCCTTTTTTTCAGTTTCATGGCTCGCAAAGCAAATAGGTCCGTGGCTCTAAAATATACAGCAGTCGAATTCCTGACGCCCAAACTTGTACTCTACTTCCTTTAATATATTCTCATTGTTTTTGATGAGCTTTTTTCGAAAACAAGAATCTATACAGTTTGTACAAAAAAATTGTAATACAAGTTTGACAGGCTGCTGCGCATGAACTACTGAATTGAACGATTTGATTTTTACATAGCAAGAAAGAATAGCCCATTAGCTTTCCGATTTTACCATTCTCATATCAATACGAGCAGAAATAACGGAGAAATCGGTTGTTAAAAATTGGTGGTCGAAATCAAAATTTTCCGCCTATGGGAATTGCAAGTAAAATCATGCAAAGACAAAAGATAGTGCATATTTAAATATCGTTTGAAGAAGCATGCGTTGAATTTGTATTTTCGTGGTGACTGAGAATTAGTGTTTCAAAGCCTTACGGGCCTAAATTTCAAAGGGAAAATGTTAAATTCCCATTGGCGGAAAATTGAAACTTTAAGTGACCTTTTCCTCGAAAGCCATAGTCCTTTATTTTTTTAACTAATTGAAACGTACAGAGTGTCATTTGAAAGCCAAATGATTGGACTTTACAATGGTGTAAGACGCAACTGAATTTGTCAAATACTTTTTGAGTTATTGTACGCCAAAGTTGGATTACCTTTTTTTTATACACACTGTAGTATAACTCATTTTTCAGGCTAAAATTGTAATTCTACTGGAACGAAGTCTAAACGCGATTCCTTACTTGAAGAGTGTACCTGATAAAATTCTCATCGAGTATCCTGGTCGAAAGAAGACGTTGTATCAGCAGCTCTCGGATATCCTGTTCATCGATAGCGCGACTAATGCAGTCGATGCCTTGGCCAAAGAATTTCAAGACGAGAAGGAGCAGGAGATCAGCATGGGGGAATATGTTGAAAAAACAATTGAAGATAAATTGGAGGATCTACGTTCAAGTTTAAGAAATGAGTTAAAAGAAATTCAAGATCAAAGTGGAAGTGATCGTAAAGTTTTGGAGGAGAAAATCAACAAAATATTAGAAAAATTGAAGTGAAAACAATTACAAGGATCAGATTTTTTGTTTTAGTAGTAGTTTTTTAGTCAGCCTTACGGTGCTGTTGCAAATGAATGACTGTATATCGTTTTAGTTTCACGCCAGAATATTTTACTTTTCAGGGGAAGGTAGTTTCTAGAATTAGGCGCACCATGTAGCACCATTGCTACAAAGTCAGTTATAGTACATTAAAAAGTGAAATATCAATGTGTTTTGGAGCTGCCGTTCTTGATCAAACTGGTTCTCACAGTGGCTTAGTCAGATTCCAGGAATCTTCCCGCCAAGTGTTACAATCCCAGTGGTGAAACGTGTGATTGGTACAGTCGATGTTTTGAGAAACTCTGCTCTTGTTAACACACGCCCTATTCTATCTTTAATGACAAACATCCTCCCTTCGAGCAGGGACCCTACTACCTGTTATCAGAAAAGTCAGAACCCGTCATTTGAACAGAAGTTTTGAGGCGAATTATGCAGCAAAATAGGTGTAGTTTACGGTTTTAAAGCTTAGCGTTTCAGCTTTTCACGATTGCTTGTTTGTGAAAATCGATGATATGCTCCCTGAAGTTTAACCACGGGTTAACTTTCTCGGCTTAGTTCTTTCAACTGAACTCCACAACTCTAATTAAGCGTGATACACGTACACGTCGTTCGTGCCGAAGTTGCCGGAGTGGACTTGCAAAGAGAATGTAATTCGTGCTCGAAACATGGAGATGTTACCGATTGGCGGGAAATCAGGTTTAAAAATTCAAATTCAAAATGGTGGACACAATTCCATTATTGGAATACGAATCTGGTATGTTTTTGGATGTCATGGGTGAAGACGGTTTGCTAATAACTGCAAAGTAAGCTTGTCATGGGAGTGAATATTAGCACTTTGAATTCATTGCTTTGAAGTTTGTATATTTGAAATAGTAGCGAAACAGTCTGTTGTTGTTGATACTTTAAAAAATTCAAATATTAATAAAACTTAGTGCACCTACGGTTAAGTATAGTAGCAACTATGTCAAGTCTGTTTACAGTCAGGCAGATTGCAGGTTCTACTTATTTGTCAAATTTGGGATAGCAGTAAGAATATTCTTTCAGAAAACAAATCTTAAATGTGGTGTACAGTCCCATCTGCGTATGTGCAGTGTGAAAACACAGTACTTTGTCAATCATTTATTTTTGTGCGTTTTGAAAGCGTAAATATCTTTCAGATGAGTTTATCTCATTTTCTAAGTTGAATTTTGTAGAACTCTCTTAATTGATATTGTTTATCAAGTTGTTTATTTTGCTTGTGATGGATTAAGGTGGATGTCCCTCTTGACAAGTTGAATATGGATTGATGCTGCCCCTAAGCAGTGTACATTCAGGTTCATACCTATCTACTCAATGGGCCGTAGACATTGATTGTTTTGTTTTACAGAGGAATTTCTGTGGATCATGTTCTGATTAATTTTCTGAAAATATATTGTGATCCTGCTTCATTAGTATTGGTTGTGAACACATCACCGCAAGAAGAGGTAAACATGCTGTACACCCTTAAAAAAATATTGCAATTGTAAATTTTAACCAATAACATTTCAAAGATTAACTGTTGTAATTATAATGATACCCAGGTTAGTTTTGTAACCAAATACTTCCAAGGTGCTCTATGCACTTTTCCTAATACTTCATTTTATTTTGATTGATGGTTCTTCTTTTCAAGGTTTTCATGTTGTTAGAAAATTTGTTGCAGAATCCTGCTAACTTTGGTTGTATATAATTTAGGAACATTTCATTGATGAACTGCTTGCATTAAATGCACTTGCTCCAAAATCTGTTACCAATGAGTATAGTGCATCAGACAGGTATTTAAGACTGGTCCTAGTTGCAGTTCAAGACTTTTACCTGTATTCCAATGATTTTGATATGTATAAGTACGATTACATCACATTCATGTAGGGAAACTCTTTATGTCAGTGGTGGTGTTTTATTTGTGACATCTCGAATTTTGGTGGTTGACATGCTCACAAAGAAACTTCCAATTCATCTTGTCACTGGAATTCTTGTTTGTAAAGCACACAAGTAAGTTTTCCTCAAGACATTATTATAGACTAGTTCAACTTGAGCACACTTTACTCTTGCCATCTGGCTTAGGCATCTGTTCATTTTGTTGTTTCTCTTTTCAAGAATTATAGATTCTTGCCAAGAAGCATTTATATTGAGACTGTACAGGGAAAATAACAAAGTATGTATTTGTATCGTAATAATGGTTGTTGATGAAATAAAAAGAACATTGGTAAGTTTTGCTGGTCAGAAAAAGATTTTCTTCTTTTTTTAGACTGGTTTCATTAAAGCATTTTCAGATGCACCTGAAGCATTTACTGCTGGTTTTTCAAAAGTAGAACGAGTGATGAAAAATTTATTTGTCAAGAAGCTTTATTTATGGCCAAGGTGCGTACTGTACTAGTTATCCTTTCTATCATGCATATGTGGTCCTTTTGCTTGGGAGTTCTCTTTCTAATGGTAGAATTTGTTTGATGTTCAAAATAGGAGTTGATTTTCATATTTCTTCTGTTACAATACAGATTTTATGCACCAATGTCTGCATTTTTGGAGAGGCATACGGTATGGTATGGTCTGTTCTTCTTTCTATATGGTTGTAATTTCATAATCTACTTTTTGCTGTAAACAATAATCATTGCAGAAAAAATGTTTGCAAATACTAAAACTGGTCATATATGAGGTCTTTCTAGGCTGTGTATACAATAAAAATTTTTCAGTCAATGTCCACTTTCATTGACTTTGGTGCCAGATATTTTTCTATTACTGAATACTGTATTTCATTTTTTTATCAGCCTGAGCTTGTGGAACTTCACCTTCACTTCACACCATCCATGCTGGTCATACAAACTTCAATACTGGATTTGATAGCGACCTGTTTGAGGGATATTAAACGTCTCAATTCCTTTGTAAGCATAAAATTCAAAAAAGCTTTTCCAGAACATTCTTTTATTGCCATCGTAGTGTAGCACTTTTTGTAGCAGTGTAAATGCACACTGCTCTCAATCGACCAAGCAATTTGAGTGCATACTTGCATGATTTTATTTATTGCATGATTTAATGTTTTCAGTTGGATCCTGAGGAATTGACTGTTGAGAATAGTATCAATAAAAGTTTTGATAAGTTATTACGATCGCAGCTTGATCCTGTATGGCATCAGTTGGTAAGTAGGCATTATGTGAGCCTTTAGGCTTGTTATTTCTGCATGAGGTGATGCACCTTGTCCTCTACATTATAGAATGCCTGCTTTGTTCAATTAAATTGCAACATAGGCAGATTAAATTACAGGGGTGGAAAAACTCGTTGACGGACAATTTTTCCCAGAAATTTTCTGTTTGTGTTTTAGAATTCGAAAACGAAACAGCTTGTGGCTGACCTAAAGGTGCTACGAACGTTACTCTTGTAAGTTTTAAGGCTGTCTTTGGAATATTATCTAATCTATTTCACTCGCACTACCAGTTCTGCCCCTATTTTTGTATGAGCTGCTGACTTTTAATTCATTGAAATCGATGTTTGAAACAAGTTGCTGCAAAACCCAATTTCTTGTTTTTTAGTTACTTAACGCAATACGATTGTGTTACCTTTTACCAATTCCTCCAATCACTAAGGTACATATATTTGATGAATATATAAAGCCTAAACAAAACGACGCTCTTTTGTTTCACAACTTCAAGGCGTTTTTGACTTTTGGGGTTTTTTCTACATCAAATATAGAGCAAGTGAACGTGACACTATCTACCACAGTATGTGGTTGTTTATGGATGCTACAGAGGCACTTTTTGTGGTATGTAGACCTTAGGCTGCTGTCCAGTGACGGGGCAACTACATAAAAGTCTAAATTGTATTGAAACCTATAAGATAAAAAGAATTGTTCAAAGAAGAATTGTTTAGAATGAATTTTAAATAATAAGGTGTCTATTTGTTCTTTTATATTTAAGAACTACATGTATAAAACTTTGGAGGATTTAGGCTTTTACGTGGGTGCCAAAAAGGCGTTCCTGTAAAGCAACTATTTGATCACGAGATGGGTTACTGTCCTTGTTTGTCCCACTTTTGAGGACTGGTACAACATTCCTCTTGACAAGCTTGCGCAAACGCCGGTGTATTATCTAGATCATGACTGTACAGAAAATAAATTTGTACTTGTCAAATGTATTGCAATGTCTGTTTTTTCTTTGTTTGTAGCATGCGAGAGAAAGAGTGTATCAAATAAAGGAAACGAAACGTAAAATTAAGAAGCAAAAAACATTAACAAGTGACGAGAACAAAAGGTTTGTCAAAGGCGAATACGATTATTCTTAAAAATAAACTATAATTTTTTCAGTTTATTTCCTTCTTGCCAATTTTCTTTCAATCAACTATTTCATTTAGAGTTGGTCTATTTCAGATAGCTTTCTTTTTTAAAATAGTGAAAAGATTGGTGAAGTTGAGAAATCCAGAGGTTAGTTTCGTTCTTGCATAGTATACAACGTTTCATAAAAAAGGATAGTCGAATAATGAACTTTGGTCCCAAATATTCCGTATTATAGAATTGGTTTTGGAGGAAAGTCCGAAGTGGAAAGCATTGAAAGATGTCTTAGAAGATATTGATAAAGAAAATTCTGCATCTTCTTCAGGTATTTAAGTACAATGCGAACTTAGAGAAGAAAACTAGGTTTTAACTATTTTGCGAAAATATCGTATAGACATGCATGATCATTTGAATCATAGACATTCCATAGAGTCTGGAAGTTGTCTTCTATGCATGATCTTGGTCAACTAAACCAATTGAAGACATTGCTTGACGTATTATCCAATCATTCTACATCTATTGCTAATGAACTCTTTTTGATGTGAGGATGCTGTCGACCGACCATTTGGACTTGAGTCGTTTTGATGTCGAATCATAAAAAAACAAAACAAATCATCTGTGTTGAAGGGGTTTCAACATAAAATCACTCATTGTTATTTAGTTTCCTAGTTTCTGATGGATATACCTCCAGTTTGACTATGCTTCTGTATAATATGTTTTAGCACGTCTTTCTTTATTTAGGTGAACCTGGCCATGTTTTAATTGCGGCCTCGGATCAACGCACTTGCTCTCAACTAAGAGAGGTATGGTTTATATGTTCTAGATTCGTGTGTAATGTTGTTTGGCCGATGCAAATACTGTAGATGGTGCTCAATATCATGTCATGCACTAACATATAGAAAAGTTTTTAGCTTGCAGGTAGCGCTGTACACAGAAGATACAAAATTAATTATCTTTGTATTTTGTCCGTTTTTATTTAATCATCGAGAAGGTTATACTGTAATGCATAAGGATGGAGTGAAGCAAACATAGCAGCAGAGGTGCATGAAAAGTTGTAGATAACATCAAATACTTTCTCCGTTTTAGTATTTGTGTGAAGGTGGTGATGCACTTCTAACTCGACTGTATAACAAAACTGAAAATCCGAAGAAGAAATCTGAAGAAACTGCATCAACAAGCAATGGTATAACTTTCAGAATACACGCATGTAACTCCTGTTTAGCTACTTTGGCCCGATGTCATGGACTCAATTCCTGCCAGATCCCTAATCCGGCGAAAGTACTTTGAACTGCAATTCGGTTTTATCGCCGCAGATAATTTGCCTGAATTGTTAAGAAGTTATTTATATCTGGGAATTATTCTTCCTGTGTAGAAAAATCAACGAGACAGTCTGAACTTTCCAGAAATAAGGTATCCAGTACCGAGAACATGCTTTGTATTTTTGTTTTTATTTCTTCATTGCCAAAGATATCCACACTGTAGGCCGGCTACGCGGTGTTTTGGCAAACTGTTTTTTGTGCGTTTTGAAAGACCCTGATCTCTTTACTGAATAAAGTTGTAGAAGATCTTCCCTTGCACTCAAGACGATTATATTCGTCTGGTATTAGATATGTTTAAAAAGTTGGCATTTGCTGATAGTATAGTATAACCCAATGAAGTTTTGATCATTGCATGTGCTTATTCTGATGAAGTAATCTATTTCATCTCGCACGAAACTGCATTTAATTATTATACACCGCAATGTGTACAGAAAGACAAAGGCCCAGGAAAAAAGAGCAAAACTGCACCTTCCAAAGGACCAAAACAGAAATCTAAATCAAACAAGACCATTGATAAATTTCTTGAAATTTTGGACGAGAAAGAGGAAGTTTCTGGTGAAGAGTGAGTGTCGGTTAGCATTTACAATCTACAGTTTAACTGTTTTTCTATAGATAATCCCTCTACCTAGTATGATTCCGGACATCTGCTCTTTTTAGGGAAGAGCAAGTAGTCAAAGAAACAAGTAAGCGGGGAAAACTTTTGCTCAAGGTATTGTGAGAATTCTCAATGGGTTCTTTACTTCATATGTGCATGGGGATGGTGTAATGTATAGATGTATAATATCGTATATACTTTATACATTTTAGAATGACACGCCAGATGAATATGACATAACATTTGGCCTCATTTCAACGCCCATAGTTGTGATTCATCCTTTAAATGGGACAAAGTTAGTAGCTTTCAGAGACAAGTACAGTTCTCATATTGGGGTCATGACCCTAAACACTACAGTGTTTATGCAGTAAAAAGGGTTAATCCGCAACTAAGTTCATTTTTTATTAGATAACCTTTTTTTTACATCATCATTAAGCTAATGATCGTATTCATTGAACATTATTTTTAGTGATCCTTACAGTTTGACTCGAACATTACATGAAATTGAACCACGTTACGTCATACTCTATGACGCTCAGATGGAATTTGTAAGACAGCTAGAGGTGCGGGGGATTCACTGTTCATCAGGAATAAACTAGGCGGAGTAATGATTTAACAGACTCCGGATTTGCAAAATTAAATGTATTGTTTAAGTATAAAAATGATTAGTGATGCACCGATATGGAAGTTCACCGATATCCCGATAACCGATATTACAAGGCCGATATTTTGCCGATACCGATAGTCTACTCCATTT
>JAODVQ020491650.1:0-10149 GCA_025400075.2 Phenganax stokvisi
TCTCTGATTCCTTGCAAAGAAAGAATCGACATTCCTCTGACACTATCACTGTAGTATCATTATTTTCAAAGCCAATCCACAACATTTCACTTCTCACAAATGATGGAGTTTGTAAGTAGCACTTGGCTCCAAGCTTACTAAGTATTGGACCACAAATACACTTGTGGGGAGGTAGTGATAAAGTGAATCCAACTGGACATGACTGAACAGTGATACCAATCTGGACAGGGAAATAAAAAATGTTTCTATTTCCATCATTATCCGTATTATCCATCATTGAATTGTAACTATCAATTGCCTTTTCAACTGTCTCATTAGTTAAAATGTTGACTTGTGGCTCCTCGGTAACTGTCAAGAAGAGAATTTTATTCTCAATTGGAGGTGAGAAAATGGTATATCTGAGCTAATTGCAGTGAACAGACCTAGCAATCTGACTGTATTGATATTGGTCTAGAGTCACATTATGCTTGTTTAGAAATTGAGCATAGACAGAACCTGAACTGGTGCCAAAGTTTTGGCCAGTGACCACTGCTGTGAGGGAGATGGTCTGTCCTGGGTAGACAGTGAAATTGAGAAACAACTTGAAACAGTCTGGACAACCAGTAGAGTCACATACACAAACTCTTGTTGGCTCGGATGAAATTATAGATAGGGATTTATTTGGATATATCTCACTATGATGTTCAAATATATCATAAAGATGGTTGGTACTATAATAGTTTAGTTCCCTCATATATAACACATCGCCACTTATGCTAGCCGAGTTATTATAAAATTTAAGGCCTTGCCAATCAAGCCATGCAGTTATCTCTGCATAGAAAACACCACCTACTGACAAGGCATGATTGTTAGAAAACACAACCGAAGAGTTAGCTTTAAAGAAGATCTTACTTTCGACAAGAATATGAAAACATGGCCCTCTATAGGCTGTGTTGTTTATGAATGTAACAAATCCAGAAAATGAGATGGTTGACTATGTCGATGCAATAATATTTGAAATGCTATTGTTTGAAAATGTACAATTATGAAACTGAACAGTGGAATCTTGTGTAAGTATGATACCTTCTAGTGTATTATATCGGTATTTTAAAACACTGCTGAACCCATTAAAGATTGCATCGATAATATCGACCCTACTCTCAAATATTTCAATAATATTATTTTTAACAGGTGTAATGGTTTTTACTTCATCAGATGCAGTAATTTCTTTAAAGACCATGGGTGATATTCCTACTTTTAGAAATTGTTAAACCAAATATGTGTTTAACTCTCCACTTTATATTCTTTAGTTCCATATTTTGCACTTGATATATGTAGATTTCTCCAGTAAAACTGCTATCATGAATAGTAATATTGTTAGTTCCCAAAGCTTGTAATTGTCCATAAGAAGAAGAACTACCAAGAGCGATATATTTTGCAAAAATATTCTTTGACACCACGATAAATAATATACCAATGTTAAAGTTAACGCTAACAAGATTTGCATTTACTGTTGATTCTAGACTGATAGGAACATTCAAATGCGAGCCCAATGAGAGCCACATATTTCCGTGAATGTCAGTGATTAATATTGACACTGAATCCAAATTTATGTTTGTACAATCAGATATCCTAACTCCATTTATACGAGATGATATATCAACTTAAACAGCAGTGATGTTAATATCTCTGTATACGATATTTGTGCCATGGTGGAAGTGAAAGGCAGTACATATAGTGTCACTACAGTTCATGCTGGAGTTGTATTTAACAACAGTTGATGATCCATTGCATTCATGGCATCTCTTAAAGGTCATATTAAGACAATCAGCGACATAAACAGAAGAAGATATGGCGTGGATACCACTCATAAATATGAATACAGAATTGTGATTGGATTTGAAGTAATCACCAGAGCTGTACTCCTCTAGAGTAAGACACGGCTGACTTGGACATGAGCTGCTCACTGGCTCAGTTGGCTTGACATAGTATTGGGAGAATCCATTAGCTTGTAGTGTCAGAGAACAGACACAAAGAAGAGACAGCAGACAGTTCATTGCCGCAGACAAATAGGACTTGCTCTACCTCCCAGATATTGTCTGAGTGATAACTTTTGTTGTTGTTGAAACCCACAAATCACTTTAGAAGCTTCCAAGAATTTATTAATCATAGGTTTTGACATCTGGATAACTCTAAATTACTAGCATACAAACCACAGCTAGGTAACAGAAGCCTAATCTAGATAAAATCCTGTAAAGTGCTTCCTGCAGGTTTTTGTGAAGTAGTATACCTACCACGTAGTAGCACCCACCTGTTGTTCTGTGAAAATCCTTGCAAGTAGAAATACCTGGGGTAGGCATAGCTTGTGCATCTTCCAGACATAGTTAACCCTTAGTGCACATGCGTGAGGGTTACGGTACTCGTTTTGTGTGTCCGTCCATCTGTCTGTCCAAAATCAAACATCTCACTTCTCGAAACAGATATCGTGCTATAATTGAAACTATACATACTCTTGGTGCAATTAACGTGAAAAGTTTTGGGATTTTGGCTGAAAATGCTTTGTTCCCAAGATATAGCACTTTCCACGTCCAACTTGGTTGCTATTGACGGCCATCTTGACCAAGGGACACTACTATACGCGGTTGTGGAAAACAGTTCAAGTTTGGCACACACAGTCTACCTTGATCCAGATAGTCCAGAGGTATAAAGTGCTGCATTTGTAACAGTTAGCCTTCTTTGCTTGGGGTTTGATCCCAGTGGTTTTTCTCTTTTATTAACCCTTGGCGCATTTTGCGCTGAAACTGCAGCTACATCATCTTGGTGCGATGAACGTCAAAAATATTTGGGTTTCTCCTGAAATCACTCCGTTGCTGAGATACAGCGATTTTCATTTCCAACTTGGTAGCAATTGATGGCCATATTGAGCGATCGATACGATCGCGAGCGGCATTGTAAAACAGTCCAAGTTTTCATTTCACAGTCGTACTTACTCCCAGTAGCCTAGCGGTAATGCGATGTGTTCCTGGAAGGCAGCAGCATGAGTGCGACTCCCACGACTGTTCTTTTTTTCTAGATTACGTGACACGTCCACCTCGCGCAGACACTGTAGATTCAGCGTAGCTTTTTTGTCTGGAAAATATAACTAGCCCAGCTTAGCCTATTTTTCCTTTACAAACATCATGGGTTCTTTTCTAATGTTGCTGTTTGGCTGCGGTATATAGCTAGCTAGTTATTTGAGCAGCATACCCTACCTGCTCTCTACGCTGAGGGTTTGCACTTTAGTGCTTCTCATTTTTCGAGTTTGGCCTGCTTTAGATTAATGAGACATGCCCACTGCTCGTTGAATTCGTTTCAGCAAAGATTTTGTATGGCTCACTTCATCAAATGATAACATCGTATTAATCTACTCCCTGTCTTAGCCTAGATATTATTCTTGTCCATGCACAAATGACATTGTTTTATTACCAGCAATATCCTGCATTACTGCTGATTTTAGCTAAATCACCCTTCAACGAGCAGTATCTTAAAATGTATCTGCTGTCAGTGCCAAGGGTTTGCACTTTAGTGCTTTTCATTATGTCTGCGAGTTGCTGTTGTCCTCTGAAGATTTTGCACTTTTAAGTGCTTTAATTTCTTGGAAAATGTAATAATAATCTCAACATATAGTGACCTATCTTGATTGCAAAATCTCCGCAAATAAGAAACTTTAGATTTTGTATATAGAACTTAGAACATATGTATAACATAAAAATACATCTGCTTGTGGAATTATAGCTTTACAAAACCTTTATTCACAGACGCTCCACTCAGTGTGTAGAATTGCTGAGGTTCTCATAAAGCTCCAGCAAGCGGGCAATGTCAAATACATTGGCTGGAGAATGAACTTTAGCTGTAGACAGTTACATGTGGAGGAGCTACAGGGACAGGCTAGGGAGATGGAGGAGGAGCTGGAGGAATGGAATAAGTCAGTAGCTCTGGCTAGAAAACAATTCTATGAATTGAACTACTACACAACCCGACAGCTACTAGTGTTACGGAGGGAACTAGGCAAGATGAAACTTCATGGACCATCCTCTGGTCAATGGGGACAAGTGATGGCACTCTTGTGTAGCATTTCTACTCAAATTGAGCCTTCTTCATTAAAGAATATCTTCTATGATGTTGCTGATGAAATATCCGTTGAGTCTCAGGAAGGTAGGATAGAGAAAAAATGCCCACCAGTGTCTCATGAGCTGGAACAACCATCCCCGGCAATGTCCCTTCCTCTACTTCCCTCAGTTGAGGAGCTATCTTCTGCTGCAAAGGCTAAACCAACCACTAATCTACCTACAACTAATCTCTCAGTAGAAGATCTTGGCGATGATCAGAGACAATATTTTACCGACCTAAGAGAAAAGTGTGGATTTAGTGTAGCAACATCACTGAAGGCTATTGAGAGTGTTAATGGAGGAGACTGGAATGATATTATGAACTGGATTGAAGAGAATGGAGCAAAGTATGATCAAATCATTAAAGAAACTGAAGAAAATATGGAAGTGGAGGAGACAGAAGAATTCTGGGATGATGATGAAGAAGAAGAGGAAATTGAGTCAACCCCTGGGATTGAAAAGAATCAAGAGGATAAAGATAAACCAGGAACAGGTATAACCAATAGAAAAAACAAATGTTTACTAAAGTGTTGTAAGAAATGTATAAACTCTATAGCATGCTTTCTTGTGTGGAATCAATACTTTTTATTATAATGAAGCTTTTGAATTTCTTTTATTGACACAGAAACCCCATCATGTGCTACAGTTAGTCCACCTCAACTGACTCCACCAAAGTCCAGGATAGTAGTTACCACCAGACAACACATTGATGAGTCCAATGAGGAGGTTCAAAAGTTACTAGATGCTGAAATGGGCACAGTAGAGCAGTGTATCAGAGCCATAGAGACCTATGGAACAGCCACTGTTGCTATCAATCAGATGATGAGGATGGAAGAGGAGGGAGGTCTTATCCTACCTGAGACTGGTGTCCCTAAACTTACAGTTACTCCATTACCGTCTACATATTCAGGAGCAGTTTCTACAGCTTCTGTTGTGACCAGGTATGTTACAGTAATAAGACAGTAATTGTAAAGAAATAATTCAGATTAAAACATTATTTGACTGGAATTTTTGTCAGGCTTAATAACTATAACAGAACGGTAATTTGATGATATTGAAAGCGAAAATAAACAATGGTACACACTCCTTTCAACACCACTATGTAACATCACGACAATCGACCACTTCCTTCATTCACACACATAATGTATGCATTGCACTTTCCATGTTCAGAATGATTACACATAATGTTCCATCAAATGCTATTTTGATTGGACCTTTCAGTAAAATGTTCAGAAAATGTCTGATAACCAAGACTTATTTTGTACACTGCAGTATTAGCAGACAATCTCTGACAAATTTTAATTTTACCTTGGCTCCTGTATAGCATCTACTTCATTTACATATATATTCAGGACTGAAGAGGAAGTAGTGATATCAATGAAAGAAAGTGTAGATAAACAATATCTCAATCTTAAAGAACTTGGCAAAGTTCTTAACAAACTCACCAAACTTCCTGGTAAGTGATTTGATAATTGTCCAATGTAATAATGCACGTTTTTGCTCAACATCTTTTTAAAGGACTGGTAGACCATAAAAGGAAGTGGACTCGTTTTGAGTCTGGTCAACCTCATCTGTTGGTGGTCCCACCAGACCAGGTCCTGAGAGCTGCTCTCTATCTCTACATGGAGGACCCCAATCAACCTCTGCCTACTCCTGAGGAGATGCTCATCTGTAACCACAACACTACTGCTGAAGAGGTCAGTTCTATATCTAAGTAATTGAAGAGCTGTGTCCCACAGGTTTGCCTAGCCTTGTAGAGCCTCACAGTATAGCAACAGCACGTTGATGCATATACATGTGGCTATTATGCAAGATATGCAAGATATTATTTAATACCACCCCAGGTTAATCTACTGTGGAGAAGAGCAGTCTCGGATCCAGGATATAAGAGAGTGTTCTGTCTTGTTCATGCTGAGAAACTATCATATCAAACCTCTGACAAGGCATTGAGATCACTCACTGAAACCATTCAGAATCATAAAGGTTCTTTCTGTTTCCACCAAATATAACTATATGAACCTCACTCTCTCTCTCTCTCTCTCTCTCTCCTATCTACAGGGTATTCCCTGGTGATTATATGTAGTAGTCATGAAGAGGAGAAGAATCCAATCATATCTAAACTCCATCTCTACAGAAGACAGTTTGTAGTTCCTGCAGACACAGTCAAGTTCAGAGATTATCTTCAGAATCATTTCATTGACAAGAGACAGCCATTATACCAGCAGATCAAACACATGGAGCATATCACTCACCTCACTGCCTCAACTGTAGATCATACTGGGTTAGTATCTTTGGTGTTTGGAAATTGTAGCATGAACTAATTTATGAAATGAATATTGGTAATTTTGGGCTAAAACACATAGTGGCTTACGTACGTACAAAGAACAGAAAAGGAGGGTATACACTGTCAGTATATTTATTTCGTTTTGTAGTGAGATTTCCCTTTTGCATCCTGAGTGTAGTATTATATATATACTATAAGTGTAGAATTATATACACTCTTTTCACAGTTTATTGTATGTGTAGTTGTACTGTTAACCCTCTTACGCGGTATGCATATATATATGCACGAAGAAACGACTGCCTTCTCACAGACTCGCGTACTAGCCAATGAGACAGCTGCCAACAACGGCGTAGTTGGAAGAGTTCATGACCTTTCACGAGCTAAAGTGAAGTTCCTCCTCCCTGCCACTCCCACAAAAGCGGCGCTGTGCTAATGCTACCGCGCGGCTGCCTTGTTTACGTGTACGTCGCGATAGATGCGTTGACGCTTATGTAGCTATCAATAGTGACATTTCTAAAGCTTTTCTATCCATGATACTGTACGTTCTCTTCTACTCTAGAAAGCTTCGTACACAACATAGACTCGCATTAAACTCTGAGAGAAAACAAGGCATGTCTGCTGCCTAATGTACTAACGCGCGTCGCGCTACATAGACGGAAATAATATTCATGCGTCGCGCTAAGACATTTCATCATTTATGTATACAGGTCGTGTGTTAGAGTAATTTCATCCAAACGTTCTGGAATGGGTAAAACCCTCTTCATTATGAGGATGGCTGAGAAACTCCACAGTCTGATGGCTGGTACTACTAAACCACTCATTACTATCCCAGTTCATGGTCCAGTTGTCACTACTGACTCCATCATGCAATACCTGGTCCATCATGAGGAATCCTCTCACTGCTGTATTCTTCATTTTGATATTTCTCCCTCTGTTAGTTCAACTCTCCCTCTCTCTATGGTGTGTAATAATATATTCCTATGTGAACAGGTGTTGTGGCAGGTGGATACTCTGTTATTCTCTCTCCTCATCCAAGGAGGATTGTGTGACAGTCAAGGTCGTGTGTGGAGGAACCATCCTTCACAACTCTATGCCATTGAAATTACTCTTCCTCAGGTAATAGGTGCTATCAATAATTCCAAGTTTTAGTGAACAGTGACATAATCTTCGTTTCCAGTGTATACATGCAGTAGAGATCAGAAAAGTACCTGCACAATAGATCCTAGTTTGACCCCTGCCACTACTGTTTTTATGCTGTGTGTATTATATGCAAATGTCTCTATCCTCAGCCCCAAAGAGTTTTAAATGTCGTCTTATAATGTATGTATATCATTCATACAGACAGCTGAAAGGAAGGCATTACCTGAGCACCTAACACTGCAAGTTCTAGAGATGTTACCCACAGTTCACTGTATCAAACCAAAGGCAGTTCATTTTCTCATTTCTCCTGATAAGACTGACTATGGAGACAAGGTAGTGATGGACCAGAAAGAGTTTGAGAGTGAGACCTTCCAGAGTGTCTACCAATATCTGAGACGACATATAGCTGGTAGTAATCTGGATAGTTTCTCATACACTGGAACTGTTGAGGGAACTCCTGGTGACTGTTTACAGGTCATTCTTAGGTGAGTGTATGTATAAAGTAATAGCTTTTGAATGTGATGAGTAAATCATTATGTACATTAATAAGTATTTGTACTGCCTAATTCGCCCATACATTTACTATATTGTAGTTGTGGTGTGGTGATTAAAAGCATGAGTTAGAATGACAGTGTATGAATGTTTAAGAGAAATTGAGAACATCACAATATCTGATTGAGGGACGAAAAATGTTGCAGCAGGAAATTTTTAACTTTTCTGTCACAGATATTGTGGGGTCAAAGATCCATCGTGGGCTGAAATTAAACATTTTGTTGAGTTCCTCAGTCTCCAGTTACAGTCCTGTCAACAGTCCATCTTCACTAATGAGGCATTTATAGGTGATGTGATGACTGGGTTTAAAAGCTTTGTCGTCAGGTTCATGATACAAATGTCAAGAGTAAGTCAAAATGTCTTCTCAATTGTTTGTAGTTTGTTTTCTCTTTTGTTTTTAAATGGTATTCTTTATATGTTTGATGGTGTTTTGCTATCAGAGCATAAGATTTCAAGTGCCATTGACCATAGCTATTCACTTCTCTGTCAGCTCGCACCAAAGCATGCAATTTCTGTGAAAAGCTACACTCACATTTTATGTGGCATTGATATCATATGGAACACAACAGATGTGAACCTTTTTTGATTAAGGATTTCTCAACATCATCACTGAGAGGAGAGGTGGCACAAGAGAATGAGGAAGGAGGAGTTGGACAAGATACACTAGAGCAATATCAGATTGTTGAGAGGAAACAGTGGGAACACAGGCATGTATAATAATAATATATGTATGTATACTAGGAGATATCCGTTACCGCCTCGCCGCTTATACATTAACTGATATATATGTACATATAATATGAATAGCTGGCTCAAAATCACCCATCATAGGCATCATTGCCGTACATTGTGATGTGATCCAAATCGATGGGGTACATAGGAAAATTTTACCTTAGTGTGTAGAGCTGCACTTCTTTTTTAATGAAAGTCTATTTTACTTAACTTAGTTGTAGTATTCTGAGAGTAAACACATATGGCTTTTGCCTCTCATTTTATACCGCAGCTCTCACCCATACCTATTTTTCAACCGTGATGGAGTGAGTGTAACATTTGTGGGGTTCATGGTAAGCAGTAATGGAGACCTACTAGACCCCAGTCGAGGAGGAATTCTAGAGAGAGGAATCATGACTCAACAACTCTATACTGGTCTTAGAGCTCAGAGAGTCAATTTCAATGAGGACTACCACAAGTGGCCTAAAGCTGTCATGATACAGAAAATATCTACTGTGATGGGTATAGAGTGGCCTTATGATCCAGACCCCACCTACGTTCTTACTGTTGACAACCTTATTAAAATATTGGCCATTCAAATGAGATTCAGGTATTTGATTCATATGTACACCTTAACATCTTAGGTTTCAATAATTGTCTCAGGTGTGGTATACCAGTGGTAATAATGGGAGAGACTGGCTGTGGGAAGACCAGACTAATCAGATTCATGTGTAACCTTGCCTCTCAAGGCAGTGACACCAGAAACATGCTCATCTTGAAGGTAAAGTAACCACATGTCAATATGCATGTGACATGTAATGACTGAGGACTATAATTCTACGTACAACGTATGAGTCTACATTCACACACTTTTGCGTTTAACCCTCAGTTCGCATGCACAAAGGTTACGGTCCAAGTTTTGTGTGTCCATTCCCTGAAAAAGCTCTCTTCCAGAAACAGGTTTGCAAAGCCTGATAACAATGTAAATCAACCAGGCCATGTTAGCTTCCTGTACTCGTACTAAGGCATGATTCTATTTTCAGCAATATCCTGCACTGTTGCTCTTCGGCGTCAGTAGCTAAATCTTTATTCTGGGAAGAGCATTAGCTAAGCTTAAATCAATCCGCTGTCTACACCAAGGGTTTATACTTTAGTACTTTTCATTATTTCAGTGCTCTGACATTCTTCTGTAGGTTCATGGTGGTACAACAGAAGAGGATATTGTAAGATTTGTGTCCAGAGCAGAGGAGACTGCCAAGGAGAACAGATCAAAGAACCTGGACACAGTTGTCTTCTTTGATGAGGCCAATACCACTGATGCTATTGGACTGA
>JAODVQ020491758.1:0-10148 GCA_025400075.2 Phenganax stokvisi
ATGTCTGTCAGCACCGGGGCCATGAACTGCTCAAGGGCCGCGGTTCACTCAAGGTCGGCATCACCTGTCCCTATCACGCGTGGTTCTACGGCCTTGACGGTGCGCTGCGGAACGCCCCGCACACCGAGACACTCGCGAACTTCGATCGTGCGCAATTCTCCTTGCGGAAAATCAACATCGCCGAGAGCGCGGGCCTGCTGTTCGTCAATCTCGATTCCGGATGCGAACCCTTCGAGACGACGATGGGCCGGTTCGGCGGGACCATCACGCGGCATCTGCCGGACATCGAGAACTTTGTTGCGGTGGAACGTCTCCACTACGACATCGAGGCGAACTGGAAGGTCGTCGTCGACAACTTCGCGGAGGCCTATCACATTCCCGTCGCGCACCCGGAACTTGCCAGGGTGCTGGACGAAGGCCTTGACGATTTCGTCCAGGAGGAACGGTTCTCCTACTTCCTCTATCGCAGCCGGACGGGGTTCGAGGGTCTCGAGATCGAGGCCGGCTCCCCCTATGTCGCGTGGATGGCCTGGCCGACGCTGAACATGTTGAGCTTGCCGGGTTCGGAGAACCTGCTGGTGCTGCGCATGCTGCCGAACGGTGTCGGTCGATGCGCGGAGCGCGTGGACATCTATGCGCCCGAGGGGCCCGTCGACCCCAAGCTCCTTGCCGTCAAGAGCCTGTTCATGGATCACTTCAACCAGCAGGACATCGCCATCGTCGAAAGCGTCCAGCGAGGCCTCGCGAGCCTGGGCTACGATCAGGGGCGCTATGTATGCGACCCCGAGGACTCGTGGTTCTCCGAGGTTCCGCTTCATACCTTCCATTCGCAGGTGCTCGAAGCCCTGGAACGCCACGGTGGCTGAACTCGCCTGAACTGCCCGCGACACAACCCTTGCGGTTTGCGCTCCCCCAGATCCTGAGATCGTGACAGGCCATTGACCCCGAGGTCCGGGCGCGCATGGCAACTGGCATTGCCGCACGGGAGGCGCCCCTCAACTTTGGGATCGGACAGCGAGAAGATGGAATGGCCTCTTCAGCTGGGCATCGACTCCCTCGTCTGGAACCCGTGGCAAAGCCTGTTGAAGTGTCCCGGCGCGGGTCTCGGCCGCCTCGACGGAGAGGTCGCGATCCTGCCGCTCATCGGGCGTTGGGTTCCGGTTCACCGAGGCTTTCGAGAAGACCGGCCAGGAGGCGCGCCCTGGGAACCAGGGAGGAGACGAGGATGTGCTCGTCGTGCGTGTGGGCGCCGTCACCGCACAGCCCGAGTCCGTCGAGCGTGGGAATGCCGAGCGCACCGGTGAAGTTGCCGTCACTGCCTCCGCCGAAGCTGCCGTGGCCCGGTACGAAGCCGATGGATCCGGCGATGTCCTCGGCGCGGGAATAGAGAGCGAGTGTCCCCGTTCCCGGTTCAAAGAGCGGCCGCACCGGTCCGGGCTCCACGGTGATCGTGACATCCGCGTTGACCGGCTTCAGGGAGGACATGAACGCGGCAATGGACTCGAAGGCCTCACGGGTGGGGAAGACCGCCAGAACCTCGGCGCGGCACTCTATCGGAACGACGTTGACGAAGGTGCCGCCGTTGACGATGCCGACACTCATCGTGGTCCCGGACCGGTGATCCGACGTCATCTCGATGGCGTGGATCTGATGGGCCATTTCACGGATGGCGCTCGCACCCCGGGCGAGGGTTGCCCCGGCATGGGAGGGTCTGCCCCGGGTGGTCACGATGTAGCGCGCGATACCATGACGCCCGGTCACCAGCCGGCCCTGTTTGGCGGGTTCCGGAACCAGGACAAACTGGTGGCGCCGCGCCTCGTCCTCGATGCGCTGCCGGGTCGTCGGGCTGCCGACCTCCTCGTTGGGAATGAACATGAAGGTCACCGGAAGAACCGGCGAGCGGCCGGCGCGCAACAGCTGCTTCATGGCGTAGCAGGCGGCATACATGCCGCCCTTCATGTCGTAGATGCCCGGACCGTAGAGCCGGTCCCCGTCGCGGCGCAGCGGGAGTGGACCGGCCAGGGTGCCGACGCCATGGACGGTATCGAGATGGCCGAGAACCAGGATGCCCTCGTCCTCGACGGTGCCTTCCAAGCGGGCGATGAGCACGTCGCCGTACCCGTCGCCTCCCGGTTCCCGGCTGATGGCCGCTCCCAGCGACACCATCTCGGCCTCGGCGAGGTCCATCATGGCATTGACACCATCGGGCACGTCGGTGGGGCTCTCGACGAGCACCCAGGTGCTGAGGCCCTCCAGCATCTCCTCCGTGTCGAATTCCGGTTCGTTTTTCATGGGCAGTCCGCCACCACGTCGATGAATCGCTCCCAGAAGAGACCGGCATCCACGGCCACCGCAACCTCGGCATTGGGGCGCCCAAGGGGATCCCGCTGACGACGCAGGGTGAGCGGGCAGAGGTGGCGAAGGTCGCACACCGTCATGCCCGTGGTATGGCCTCCTTCCCTCTCGATTCTCACCTCCACGGCCTCGAAGCGCAGGACATCGGGATCACAAAGCGCCGCCACGGCGAGGGGATCGTGCATCGATGCCCCGGAAAGCCCATAGCGTTCCTCGAGCCGGTCGCTGAAGTAGTCGAGGAGATCGGCCGCCACCTGGCCCGTGCGGTTGCCGAGGGATCGCAGGCGCTGCCTTCGCTGCGGCGTTGCCGCCACCTGCCGGGTGACGTTGAGCCCCACCATGCGGATCGGGATACCGCTGGAGAAGACGATGTCGGCAGCCTTCGGATCGGCCAGGATGTTGTATTCGGCAACCGGTGTGGCGTTGCCCTGGCCGGTCGATCCTCCCATGATGCTGATTCCGGCGAGGGCCGCGCGTGTTCCCGGAGAGGACGTCAGGACCCTGGCGATGTTGGTGAGGGGGCCCGTAGCGACGAGATGGAGTCCCCTGGTGGCAACCGCCGTGCGGGCGATGAAGTCCGCAGCAGGTTCACCGACGGGTCGGACCGCCGGTGGCGGCAGGTCGTGGCCGTCCATTCCCGTCATGCCATGGACTCCGGCTTCATGGACAAAGGCGCCTTCCAATGGCGCGGCAGCGCCGACGGCAACGGGAACATGGGCGAGTCCGGCGAGTTCCAGGATCCGGCAGGTGTTGGCCGTGGTATCGGCGACGGTGGCGTTGCCGAAGACGGTGGTCACCCCCCGCAGATCGAGCCGCTGCCCTGCCATGAGAATGGCCATGGCGTCGTCGTGGCCTGTGTCGCAGTCGAGGAGCGCCGGAATCATGCGTCATTCGATCGCGGGCAGTGTGTCCACCGGCACGGTATAGTTCACCGGCATGCGGCCGCCGTCGGGATAGATGACCTGGCCCGTGACATAGGCCGCATCGTCGCTTGCCAGGAATGAGACGACGGAGGCGACCTCGTCCGCTTCGCCCAAACGACCCAGCGGCGTGCGCGACAGGATCATCCGGTAGGCCTCGTCGCTGGAGAGCACGGCGCCTCGCGCCATGTCGGTGAGGATCGTGCCGGGCCCCACGGCATTGCACCTGACATTGCGGCTTGCCAGGGCGACGGAGAAGATCCTCGTCAGCTGGTTGATCCCCGCCTTCGAGACGCCGTAGGCAACACTGTTGGGAATGGCAAGCTCGGCCTGGACCGACGACATGTTGACGATGGCGCCACCGGATGCCTGCTCCACCATGACGCGTGCCGCGGCTTGCGAGCCGAACAGCACGCCCTTGAGATTGACGCCGAGAATGCGGTCGAAATCCTCCTCCTCGATGTCGAGGACGCCGGCGCTGAAACCGACCCCGGCGTTGTTGACCATGATGTCGAGCCTGCCGTGGGTATCGACGGCGCGCCGGATAAGGGCGTCGACGTCCTGGCGACGCGACACATCCGCGGTCATGGCAATGGCGCCCAGCGTTCCTGCCTCTTCGGCGACCTTCGCCCCCTGAATATCCCCCATGACGACCAGGGCGCCTTCCCTCGCAAGCCGGCTGGCACAGGCGAGCCCGATTCCCTGGGCCGCCCCGGTCACTACCGCAACCTTGCCCTCATGTCTCATCGCGCTGTCCTCGTCATGTCAGGGAGTGACCACGATCTTGCCACGGGCCCGGCGGCCGGCACGGTCGGCGAGCGCCTGCGGCGCCTCCTCGAGAGTGCAGGATTTCGAGACCAGCGGGCGCAGCTTGCCGTCGGATATCCACGTGAAGATCCGGTCGAATGAACGCCTGAGGAGTTCGGGCTGGCGTTCCCGGTAGTTGGACCAGTGAACGCCGATGACGGAGATGTTCTTGACGAGCAGGATGTTGGCCGGCGCCTGGGGAATGCGTCCCGAGGCAAATCCGATCGTGAGCAGCCGTCCTTCCCAGGCAATGCAGCGCAGTGACTGGTCGAAGACGTCACCACCAACGGGATCGAAGATGACGTCGGCGCCTCCCTTCGTGATCTCCTTGACTTCGTTGCGGAATTCTCCGGCGCGGTAGTCGATGACATGGTCCGCACCGTGACGGCGTGCCGTCTCCAGCTTGTCGGCACTGCTCGCCGTGGCGATGACGAGGGCGCCCATGGCCTTGCCCACCTCGACAGCGGCGAGGCCGACACCGCCCGACGCTCCGTGCACGAGGAGACTCTCGCCTGGCTGAAGCATGCCCCGCACCTCGAGGCCGATGTGCGCCGTGCCGTAGACGATGGGAATGGCGGCGGCTGTCACGGCATCGATGCCGGCGGGACGCCGCATCGCCTGAGAGGCCCTGCACACCACCTGTTCGGCGAAACCACCGATACCGGGCATGCCGATGACCGCATCTCCAGGCCTGAAGTCTTCCACCCCGGACCCGGTCTTCAGGACCGTGCCGGCCACCTCCATGCCCGGCGTGAACGGGTGTTCGGGTTTCACCTGGTAGGTGCCCTGGATGATGAGGGTATCGGCAAAGTTGACGCCACAGCCCTCGACGCGGACGACGATTTCACCGGGACCGGGTTGAGGCTCGGGCACATCACCCACGACGAGATCTTCAGGTCCCCCCCACGTGCGGCACAGCAAGGCTCTCAACGTCGTATCTCCCGGTTCTTCGTCATCAAGGTACGTTCCCTCTCGTGCCATGCAAGTGGGCGATCAGCGCCAGCAGGGCAAGGACGAGCATGATGACAATCACCGGCATCGGGCTATCCGCCATGGTGTGGCCGACGACGGTCATGGCCATGGCGCCCAGGCCCATCTGCAGGGCGCCGGAGAGGCCGGATGCCGTACCGGCGCGGCCGGGCTCGACGCTTACGATGCCGGCGAAACCATTGGGCATGCTTAAGCCGTTGCCCAGGGACATCACGCCGGCCAGCACGAAGAAGTGGATCAGCCCGAACCAGCCGGAGAGGAAAAGGACCATCATGACGAAGGCGGCTGCGGACGAGACCGTGGTTCCGATGGTGATCATCCGGTCGATGCCGACCCGACGGCTGATGCGACCGGAGATGAAGTTGCCGGTCATGTAGCTGCCTGAAACCAGCACGAACCAGAGGGCATACTCCGATGGACTGCGGCCGTAGATGATCACGGCCACCGCCGACGCGCCTCCCAGGAACGTGAAGAACGTTGCCGTGGTAAAGGAGACCTGCAGGGCGTAGCCCAGGAACAGGCGCTTGCCGAGGAGGCGCGCGCAATCCCTCACCATGTCCCGAATCGAGGTGCGGGACGTGCGCCTCGTGTTGGTTTCACTCAGGACAACGATGCAGACTCCGGTGACGAGGATACCGATGGCCAGCGCCAGCAGCATGACCGACTGCCAGCCGTACCACTCGTAGAGGTAGCCGCCGGCGATGGCGCCGATCATCGGAGCGAGAATCATGCCCGCCGTGACATAGGCGAGCATCTGCGCCGATCCTTCGCGATCGTGGATGTCCCTGATGATGGCGCGCGCCAGCACGATCCCGGCGCTGCCGCCCAGCGCCTGGAACGCCCGGCCGACGATGAGCGCCTCGATATCCCAGGCTACCAGGCAAAAGAGTGTGCCACCGACATAGACCACGAGCCCTGCGAGGAGGACCGGGCGGCGGCCAAACCGGTCGGAGAGCGGACCATAGACGAGTTGCCCCGCCACGATGCCGATCAGGTAGACCGAGAGAGACATCTGGGTGACGGAGAAATCCGTATGGAAGTCGCTGGCGAGGCCCGGCATCGCCGGGACCAGGACCTGCAGCGCCAGGGGACCGATCGACGAGATCATCACCAGGACAAGCAGGGACGGCCTGCGCCGGGGAGGCTGGCGCATTGTTCGATCCGGTTCCTGTGTCCAGTGGTGGGGTTTCGCCGCAACGCGCCCCATACCATGGCACAGGCCCCGCCGCTTTCGAACAACCGATTGAGGCGTCAGCCGTCACTCATCCCTTGTCGCGGGCGTCATGCCAAAGAGGCGGGCCAAACCCTCTTCGCCCCCGGCGGTCACGCGAACTTCGCGCGGTCTCCCGGAACGTTCCAGCCAGTCCAGTTCGAACAGCCGGGCGGCGAGAGCAGCACCGAGGGCTCCTGCCAGGTGCGGGCGGCGTTCGCTCCAGTCAAGACATGCGCGGGCAAAGAGGCGGCGCTTCGCCCGGGCGCCATCGACGTCGACACCGAGGCGCCGCAGGAACGTGTCACCCGGTTCCGTCAGCCGATAGTCGCGGCCCGTCGATTCGAGCCAGCCGTTGGCCAGCATGGCATCGGTGATGGCGACACCGAGACCGCCAGCCACATGGTCATAGCACAGGCGCGCCTCGCGAATTGCGGCGGATTTCTCGGGCGCCGGGGGTCTGGGAAGAGGCGTGCCGAGGCCTTCGAGCGCGGCGAGTGCCGCGGCAATGTCGGCGGAGGCCATGCTGTAGTAGCGATGCCGCCCGTGCCGCTCGACGACCAGAAGTCCCGATGCGACCAGCTTCGCGAGGTGCTGGCTTGCCGAAGCCGGCGACACTGATGCCAGGCGCGCCAGCTCGGTTGCCGTCAGTGCCCGCCGGGCAAGGAGGGCTCCAAGCATCGTTGCCCGGGCCGGTGAGCCGATCATCGACCCGACGTTCACCATCGTCGCCTTGACATTCATATTTTATCATCACATAAAATGTGCATGCCAAAGCGCCCAGGGTTGAGATGGCGAACTGGACCACCGACGAACTCGAATCCTATCTCGAAGAGCGCTACGTGTCGCTCCGGGACATCGCGGAGAGGACAGGGCTGGCCGCTGTCCATCTCGAGGACCTGATCGCCACCGGATGCATGCCGGGCGCCAGCTACGAGCGTCGCCAGCGCGAAGAGCTGTGGGCCCACATCAACGGCGATGCCGACACGGTGTCGCTGAAGACCGTCTCCCGCCACTTCGCTGCTGACGTCATCACCTGGGTCCTGTCGATCGCGCCACGCCTCGAAGGAACGTCTCCCCGGCGCCTCGCGCCGGTTCTCAAGGAGGAGCTTCGCATCGGATTTCTCGACGGCCTCGTTCGCCATGGCGGCGCGGCAATCACCTATGGGGGCTTCATGGCTGAAGACGGCGCCATCGACAGGGCGGGCTTCGACCTTCACTTCGAAACCTATGTCTGGACCAACTGGCGTGCCGGGACATGGGGCATCTGTGTCCATGACTCCTGGGATATCCGGAACATCGCCCGCAAGACTGTCGCCGTCGAACGTCTCAAACGGCTCACGGGCGACGGGACGAGGAGCTCCTATTCGCCGGCGGAGGCCCGCCATGTCCGCAACGCCATGGCGGAGTACGATGCCATCGTTCCACCCTTTTCGCCGCACGACCGGCACGAGGCCAGCCGCGCCCGCCTCGTGGACGCGCTCGCCGACGCCGTCTCGTATGTTCCGGCAGCATCACAACCGGCCGGATAGTATCTCCCCATGCCCCACGCATGATGCCGAACGTCAGGTCTCGGCGGCGACGCTGTTCGTTGGATCACCCCATACCGTTTCGACGGCGTCGCTCGGCCAGGATGGCACCGACCCCGCTTCCCGCGTGAACGGCTCGCAGCCGGAACGACAATTCGCCCAGGCGGCTGCAGGGTCACCTCCGGCATGGCAGCAAGCGAAGACGCTCAGAATCCGCGCGAAGCCATTCCCGCCAGCATTCCGGTGTCCGGAGTTCCAATGAGCGCCATGCTGCGGTCGTTCAGGCCGCCAGTCGTTGGGGGAGCTGCCCGTCGAGGGCACGGATGTGATCGAGGCCCATGCCGCAGCAGCCACCGATCACCTGCACGCCGTTGTCGGTCCATCGCCTGGCCGTTGCCACCCACTCGTCCAGCGTGTGCGGATTCTCGGTGTTCGGATCCGCAAACGCCTGCGTGTAGTCCTTGCGTCCCGCCTCGGGATAGGCGCCGAGTGCGCCTTTCCACTTCGATCGCACCACCGGTATGGCCTGGTTCGTGTCCTCGATGGTCGAATGGAAGATGCACAGGACGTCGGCATCGAATGGAAGACGCGCATCCAGTTCGTCGGAAAGCAAGTCGTCGGACATGTAGCCGGAGCGGGGTGCCTCTTCTCCCTCGTTGACGTGACACTTGAAACCGGCCCAGTAGGGAATGCCGGCACCGGCAACCGCCTCCAGGACCCACTCGCGCTGTTGAGTGTTGCCCGTCGCTTCCGCGATCAGGAGGTCGACGCCGGCATCGACAAGAATGGCCACCTGCTCGGCCAGATTGCGTTGCGTCTGCGCATCGGTAATGAGGCTGCGTTCCCGCAGCCCCGACGCCGCGGTTGCTGGGGCCGACTTCTTGAACCACTGGTACTCGGTTTCGTTCCAGGCGCCGAAGTTCGAAACCGAACCGGCGATGTAGACCGGCCGGTCGGCGACACGTTCGCGCGCCTGCTGCGCCAACTGCACGGCGCGGATGTTCAGTTCGACCACGAGATCGCTCAGACCCGCCGACTCATAGTTGTGGCGGGCGGCGGAATAGGTGTTGGTGGTGATCACGTCGGCACCGGCGCGAATGTAGTCCTCATGCATCTTCTGCACCGTGGCGGGATGGGTGTGGTTGCCGATGGCCGCCCAGCAATGGGGGTGCATGGGCACGCCCGTCGCCTGGAGCTGGGTGCCGACCGCCCCGTCGAGAATGATGATCTCCCTGTCGCGCAATCTCGCCTGCAAGCTGCTGTAATCCACCATCTGCTCCTCCTGGTGCCGGTTCCGGTCGCGAACGCCACGATTCGCGCCCACTATGCACGGGCTCGCGAGGCGTCGCCAGAAGCATGTGGGGTCGCCGTGGAATCGTTCGGCATGCGATCGAGCGCATTCCACAGGCTGCAGACGACACCCGGCACAGATTTCCGGAATGCGTCTAGGCACAGCCCGGCCGACAGGCGACATGACACATCGACAACGGACACACCATGCCCACGCCCCGCGTCCATGATCCGCTGATGGACCTCCCCGACAACGGAACGGCACGGGGGCCACTCGGTTCATCGATCACCTCGCGGAACGATGACCGCTGCAGGTCATCTTCCAACCCGCTTACGTCGGCCTTGACCAGTCCGGCGGGGACGCCGAGTCGCCCGGGAAGCATAATTTGTGCAGAATCACATTTTCTGCTACATATTCACACATGAGGACCACTATAGATGTCAATGATGAGTTGCTGCGGGCCGTCAAGGTCTATGCGGCGGGTGAGCGCATGACGCTGAAGGCCGCGTTCGAGCGGGCGCTTCGGGGCCTGCTTGCCGACCCTGCCGCCGTCGATGCCGATGCGCCGCCGATTCCGGTGTTCGGCGGGCAGGGTGTGCAGCCGGGCGTGGACCTGACGGACAATGCGGCGCTTCGGGACATCATGGATGCAGAGCCCTGATGTCAATGTGCTCGTGTCCGCCTTCCGGGCGGACTCCGGGCATCACGCACTATGCCGCGAGTGGCTGATTGAGGCGTCGGCAAGCCGGGACCGGCTCGGCCTTTCCGAACTTGTGCTGAGCGGCGCTCTTCGTGTTTTGACGCATCCGCGCATTTTCCATCCGCCGACGCCGGGCGACCGGGCGCTGGATTTTGTCGACAGCCTGCTTGCGCAGCCGGCGGCGGAGAGGCTGCGTCCGGGCCAAGGACACTGGCGGTTGTTCCGGGACCTTGCGGGGAGACTCCGGCTGAGGGGCAACAGGCTGCCGGACGCCTATCACGCGGCGCTTGCGATGGAGCACGGTTGCGAATGGGTGACTCTCGACCGGGGGTTCTCGATCTATCCC
>JAODVQ020491864.1:0-10147 GCA_025400075.2 Phenganax stokvisi
ACAATAGAAACTCATCTCTAGGGAATATTTTTACTGCCACCAAAATGTAAACAAGTAAAAACGCAATTCATCTATACGATACGTAAATCTCTTACAATGCTTCATGATTGCTGAGAAATCAAATATCTACGGAGAACAAGTTTCCATGAACAAAAATACCAACACTCGAGTTTTCTTGAAAAGTTGACACAACTGGTGACGGCACAGTAGTTTGTCAAAACTTGGAAGTTGAATTGAGCAAATGATTCGCCATTGAAGGAAACTTACTCATCTCAACACCCACAATAAAATGGACACTCCAAAAAGAGTAATACTGCCCAAAACTTACAGCAATGGTTTATCCATGTCGACATCGTCTCCAGTATCATCAACTTCTAAAAGCCAAGCGAACCTCTGTTTTGTAAACATACTGCCCAAGTTATACGCGTCCACACCACTTTCAGAGCGAGTTGTGTTTTCGCTGTTTTCTATACTGCCTGAATAGCTCACGTTCGAATCTGGCGATGTACTTCGAAACATGAACTCATCCTCAACGTCTTGCCGTGTCGAATTGTAAGATCCCGCAGTGTTTTGTTCCGATGAAACGGAATACAAAGGAACTGAAGTTTCGGTCGCCATCTTGGTTTAAATCACAACAAGAGTGCCTGGTTTCCATCCCTCAAACTATCGTGACGTCATTCTTCGCGCCTATACAAAACAAAATATTTCGCAGAAATAACCCTAGTCTCAATAAAAAACAGCTGTCCTAACCTCTAGCTAATCATTAAGTAATGCTTTCACAAACAAATTCTAACTTTATCGTTTTTGATTTCCACGTTTTACTTGATCGGAAGTTTGGAACCAGAAAACAAGGTACCCAATCGGAGATTAACGGTACTTAATCGGTTCATGATCGGAACAACATCGAAATAATACGACCGGTTTCGTGTACGATGGCGCGAATTTTAATAATCATTTAAATTTTATTTTATCTAAACTTGAAACAATCGCGAGATTTTTACAAATATTTTGCATAAATGGTATTGCATTTTACGCATGTTACATTCTATTGTTAAAAATTCACGCTCACCGTACAATCAGATGCTTAAAAATCGTCCTTAAGCCGAGTAAAATAGTAAAGGATCAGACGCAAACATTCGCGTGGATTTTGGCTTTATAAGACGTGATGGGAATTACAGGACTTTTGCCGATGTTGAAGTCGATACAGCAACCGATTTCTATATCAGAGTTATCAGGGAGTACAATAGCGATAGATGCTTATTGTTGGCTGCATAAAGGCGCCTATGGATGTGCTTTGCAATTGGCCGAAGGAAACGATTCTGATTTGTATGTTTTGTTGGTTTTTCTTGCTACCCTTGGTAGAGGTCGATGCACTTGAACCATGCCATAACAATTGCAACCCTACAAAGCCTGGCTCTCATGATGATGATTGATGATAATGCCCCCAATAGGCCATCTCCCCAGTGGCGTCACCATGGGGGCACTAGGGGGAACAAGGACAAGTCCCCCGCCAGTTCTTTCCAAAGTCACTTTTTATTCGTTTAAATCCAATAAGAAACATGTCAGGGGATACAGATTATGGCATGGACAGTGAAATGTTTAGAATTTTCTTAGGATTCACCCACCAAAATGTCTAAAATTGCATTTCTGGAACATTAAATTTCAAAAATTTCTCGGGAGAGCATGTCCCTGGACCCCTCTAGTGGCGGCTCGCACCTTTGGCACTCAAAATCCCCCCTCACTTTCAAATCGCTGGTGCTGCCCCTGCATTTCCCCAAGCCAGGCTATTTTACTTGCCTTGATGAAACCCCTACCCTATAGATAGACCAACCTCTCTTATCAAGTCATGGACTGGCAATGCATCCTTAAGTGCCCTATGAATATCTATTATTCTGATGAAGGCCAGACCATTTTACTCATCAAGAGCAAACTCTTGCCACTTAATGGTTTAAAATGAATGTATTTTACAGGTACATCAAGTATGTAATGAGAAGAGTCAACATGATACTTTACTATAAAGTGAAGCCAATTCTTGTTTTTGATGGTGGATATTTGCCCTCAAAGAGCGAGAAAGAGGCAGAACGAAGACAGTATGACCTTTCAAAGTTTCTTCATAATTTACTAGCTAAATTTCCTACAATTTACAACATGCTTTTGTGCTTGCTGGTGTAGTAAGCTCACAGGAAATAGTCTTTGCAATGAACGAGCATGTGCTTGAAAGGAGTAAAATAACAACGCTTTAAGAAAAACTTTTCAACTGCAGACTATGGCTATTGATGTATATGTCAGACCTATTAGAAAGCATTAATGCCTATTTCCTAAAAACATTATTAAACTACAATTTTTTATTGATCTTACAATCTAGGAAAAGAAAGGAAAATCGCTTGCAAGGAATTGCTCATCTTAAAAATGGGAATAAAACACAAGCACTGGAAAGTTTTCAGAAAGCAATCGATATCTCACCACAGATGGCACTTAATGTTATAAAAGTATTTTTTATTCACACATTGAGAAAGAAGGCAAACAAAATGCTCTAGAACAAGAGAAAACATTACGAATATCTCTGACCTTGATACAAACACATTACATGACTCAAATATTATTATAAATATGAACAATCCCAGATATTGATATAGACACTTCGAGGGGCTAAAATGTCATGAAGATGTACGATCCCTTACCTCAATATAAGCGTATGATTCAAATATCATGAATATTTAAAATCCTTGACCTTCATGTATGCGCTTTAATTGACTCAAATATTATATATATTTACAATCCCTAGTCTTGATATAGGCACATTGATCAGAAATTTTTGTTCACCCATTACAGGCGTGTCGTGCACGTGGCGTTGACTGTATTGTGGCACCTTACGAAGCTGACGCACAACTTGCATATTTAATGAAAATAGGAATAGCACAATATACAATAAGTGAAGACTCGGATTTATTGGTGTTTGGGTGTGAGAAGGTAATAAGGACGGGTGGCCTGAGTTTACGTGTTGATTTTCCGTGATGTCCCTGTCTCAACCCCTGCATTCCAGTTACGCATGTTTGACTCACAGGTCCAAGCACGTACTAAAACGTTTGAATCCTTCAAAGTTTTCTAGTTTTCAAAGATACACTAACAATTCAACACGCAACTATAACCCAAACATTCTTCTTGCGACTGTTTATAAGAGAGGTTTTGTTGCAATTTTAATATTCACGTCGCGGTCTGCACGTGTCAAATGCGCTTAAAGCCTAGTTCTCATATACCGCTGCTGGTCGAGGACGCTCCTACGACTTGTGTCCTTGATCATCCGAGAAAATGAATGGAGCTAGACAAAAGACTTCTTGAATCAGGCATCAAGGAGAATAAACGTCGCCGATCATCGGCGACATATGAGAATCAGGTTTTATCGGACAGCAGGCATAAAATTAAATGCTATAATATGCAAAAAGTATGAAGAAAATCTATAGAAGATGTCTGCATCTAAGCATACAGAAGTCTCCAAAATATTAGAATGAAAATGACGTTACCTACACCCGTTACAAAAAACAATGGTCTCTAATAAAACGTCTCTACAAGTTATAGCCTAATTATTATCAGCGAAAAACTTACTTGTCCCCAGTAGGATTTGAACCCGCAGGCTCTGCGGGTATAGTTCACTGATCGTTGCATCGACTGAGCCACACGGCCCGTCAGTTCATTGGCTAATACTTCGAAACCGATTTACAAATGAGTTTTCGTTTTTTTTCCAAACACCTTATTTCTCTGCATATCCAAGGAAATTCTGCGCAAAAAGATGTCCCTTTTCTTTGAATAACTCGATATAATTCAGAATATGAAATCCCTGATACAATCTCTGACCGGCTGACTATCAAAGATTTTCCTCGCATACCTAGTAAAAAGCAAATTACCCTTTTCCAGGTCATTTTCAAAATGGACGCGAATGGACAAGGTTTATTGATCGATCTCAAACATTTACCAAACCTGAAAGGACATCGCATGGACGGCTTTACGCAGCAGAAATTTCGCGCAATGTGCATATTGTCGGGCTGTGATTATCTGCCGTCTGTCAAGGGAATGGGACTCATCACAGCTCATAAACTTTTACGGAAACACTCCAATATAAGAAAAGTAGGTCAATTCCTAAGGGCGAGCAGCTTCCTACTGCCATATGTTTCATACACACGTGCACAAATTCGTAAACCTTCCAACAGTAAAAAATATCGTTTTATAGCGAACCACGAAGTGGAATGTTTAGTGCATAAAAAAATTTTGAAGACAGTAAACTCTTACTTGCGTGAAAAAAGGGAGCAGTGAAATGCAGGCCAAAGGCTGCTTTTCAAGCCACCGACAGAGCGTTTTTAGCTTTTAGTATTGTTTTCGCTTTTCTTTCAGCTTATCAGCACATTACGACTGAACACGAATATGAGAGTTCCCAAAAACTACGAGGCACAATTTGAACAAGCTGAACAAACATTTTTGTATCAAGTTGTGTTTGATCCAAATACGAATAAACTAGTGCCGCTTAATCCTCTTCCTGATCACCTCGATCCAGTGGATTTATTTTTTGCCGGACAGTATCCTTTGTTACGTTTATTTCCACTGAATTCTGGTGATGCCTGGTCGCACTTTCGTCGAATTTAATATTATAAATGCTTTCTTTTTCAAGATATTAACATTTAAAAATAGTTTACCTACGTTTAGGTAACATTTTAGAACCGACTTGCTGTGTTTGATACGGTTGTTTAGACGTTGAAATCTCGACAAAGAGAATTTTGTATATTACATGCAACCAATTAAATTCGACGGAAATGCGTCTGAACCTGGGCTAAGTTAACTTTCATTTAATGGTGTCCTTCTATCTGTCTGTCTGTTTCTGAAACGTGTCTGTCCGCATACAGTCTGTCTGTCTCACTGGTCTGCGTGGCATTCTGTCTGCCTGTCTGTCTGTTTCTAAACAGTTTCTGTCTGTAGACAGTCTGCTGTAGATAGTTCCTGTCTATCTGTTTCTAAACTGTCTATACACAGTCTGCCTGTCTGTCTGTATTTCTATCTGTCTGCAGACTGTCTGCCCGTGTGAGCGTATTTGTTCGTTCGTTTGTACACTTCCTTTCGGCACAGTACCTATATGTAGGCACGCACTCCACTTCTCTGTAGTTCTTGACTTCACGTGAAATGCAGTAATTTAAAGTGGAAACAGGAAGATGCATTAGATCTCGCTATAGGTAACCTAAACCCTCTTACAGGGATAAAGATCGATAATTCCAATATAACCAAGGTACGTTACGTTGCATGCAAAAATTATAGGACAACTTTTGAAAAATATTGGATAAAAGAACAATTTCTTGGCGATTATGCTTAAAGTAAAGTCTCTCCTGCAGGCGCTATTTTTCGAACATGAAGACGACGACACAAGCTCGGAGAAGGAAAAGAAAGCCTTCAAAACAGCGTTTTGTCCACAAGTAAAGAAATCGCAGCCCATTACTACGTCGAACAAACCATACGAATTAGCGGAGAAGAATCTTAATGGCACTTTCCGTGAAACGAAGTCATCTGAGAAAGCGAACAGTCAGTTTGTCACTCCGATTAAAAGCAAAAGATCACAGGAGAAATCAGGTCCAACGCTTGTCTAAAATGACTTTTACTTTGCCTAAGAGCCTGTTCATATGGGGCAAAGTTATCCCGGTTGGCGAGGAAAGTGTTTGACCAGCCAAATAGTTTTGTACTGTTCATATGGCGAAACGTTATCCCGTTTAACGAGGGGAAGTTCTCGCCCTGTGACGTCTACGCCCGCCATTTTGTTAAATTACTTGTTGAAAAGTTGCTGACTAAACAGAACATTATCCCGGTCGCGGGAATTGCGTTCATATGGGGAGAATTTTATCCCGCCAACCGAGATCTCGCCTTTCAACAAGCGAGATCTCGGTAAGCGGGAAAACTTTTCGTCTCATACGAACGCAACCTTATTTTTCGTACTATTGGTTAATAAGGCGAGATCTCGCTTGCGAATTTGCCGAAATGTTTCCTCGCTAACCGAGATATGAACAGCCCATATGAACAGGCCTTAACAAGCACTTTATAGGCTGTTACCCAGACACGGTAGTTTCTGCAAATACTGTAAGCGAGACGCGGTAATTTCTGCACCAAACACGGTAAGTTATATATTGTATTCTCTTAGATGGGTATGAAACATCAAAATTAGCGAGATTGTACAGCACGAGTAACGAAGAAGTAACGGTCGACGTCAGTTTTGAAACTACCCAAACAGAATCCGCTCTGCCACAATTCCGGGCTAGCGTTCAACCACAGCTGAAGAAAAGACGACGCAATCCATTCAGGAGTCCTGTTATACAAAAACTTTCGAGTGAACCAGTTGTAAGCAGGTATACTGAGCTGTATTTTCCTTATAGATATACAAGTAAATGACTGTTTGCCAACGAACCCATGTAAAGTCTTATGCCCAACTTGTTTATTCGGAGAAATATTTCAGAATCTTCTTCGAAAACAGACAGACAAACAGGCTGGCAGATAAACCTCCAGAAAGCGAAACAGATTTTTAGTTAATGAAGATTGCTTTCGCTTAGGTATTTCTTTGGTCTGGCTGGAATGGAAGTTTCCAAAACTGACCTCTCTTCGACACCAGCAGATGGTTTTGCCGGAAAAGAAGACGAAGTCGTGTTTCCAGAAGCAAAAGGTAACGACCCAAGAGAACATCCATCAGAAAACAATTTACAAAACTCCAGTACGTGTAACGAATCTGAAAACATCAACGAGCTATCAGATGGTGAACTGCAAGAGTCTGGTTATGTCAGCAGTAGCCAATCAAATACGCCCAAAGAAAACAATGAGATTATTGATCCATTGATACATACACCTATTACAAATTCACCATCTACCGAATTGAAAAACTTTCAAAACTGTCCACCTCTACCAAAATTTCCAACAAAGTCTGCGAGGCGGACCACTAAAAGCCTAAAGCTTTTGAAAAAGAGATCAAAATCCAATCAGTTATCGTTAGATACGTTTGCTTATGCGAAAAGTCGAGCAATGACGGTTGAATGCAAGCCAGGAAGTAACAATTCGTCGGGACGTCAAGTGTTAGCTGACCGCTCACCACCAAATTGTAAACTAGATGAACAGTTAGATCACAAAACACCACATCGTGAGAAAGTGGTCAACGAAGACAAAAAGGAAAATTTTAGAGATAATTTAGAAGATGGTGGAGATAAACTGGAAGTTCTTCCTGCATTACCATTGCAAAGTGAATCAAACGCAAAGGTACAGCTGCTTGTTGTTCAAGTATCTAAACTAAGGTCAGGGATTACACATACTAGTATTCTATTTCGAAAAGTCATATAGGCCGTCATAATTTGCAGCAATGGTGTAAAATGCCAGCATTTTTTAAGGAGACAAATCTGTCGTTTGAAAGTGTCATTCTGCATAATTCTGCATGTCATCCAACCCCGACTTCTACCAGAACGCAAACCTGCTTCCTCCAAACTGTTTCAGTAGTTTAAAATGACCTGTCGTTATTGTCGTTATGCGTTTTAGGAACACGCAGTTGCATACCAAAATTCTGAGAATACTGTCGTCAAAACGCAGCCGAAAATCATTGGTACGTAATCCTACCCCAAATTTCTAATGTTCATTGGAGCAAACGATTTTTTGATGCAGCTTAAAGTAGTTAATCGCACAGTAACCGCAATTTACGAAAAAAATAGCAACCGCTTTCAAACACGCATGAGAGCCAGAAGTATACAGGGGGGGAGTTAACTGACGAAAAATAGGGGGCAGGTCACCATATCCTGCTTCTAGTAAGGTGTGAGCCAGAGAAAATTGTGAACTACATTAGGGGTGGATCATGTGCAAGTACGTTTTAAATATTCAGCTGCGCAATTTTCCTTGTTCTATTCCTGAAACAATGCTGAATTATCAATGGTCCACCCTTAAAGTTTTGCGGAAACTTATGGATCACTTTCTTTTGGTGATATTTTTTAAACATTTCAACTTCATTTCAGTTTCATTCATGATTTTTTCCTCACGAACAAGTTTAATACTTAATACATTGCGTTTAAAGTTTGTAATATTAAGAGTTTACGCTGGTCATGCGTTGTATGAGTGCGTATAAACCTTCATATATAATAGTGCAAATTGATTTCTCCAGTCCACACACACCCCCCGTATACTTTCCGACTGGTCACTTTAAGGTGCAATTTTCCCCACTTGGTTATGTCACTTTGCCTAAAACTTCATTCAGGTCTCCGAAGTAAGCCTACAACTGGTCTGGGTAGATGTCGCAGCGTTGGCCTCAGCCGAATACGAAAGATGAACAATACAAATAATACCGCAGTACCTTTACTGAAGCTGAACTACTTCGAATACCAGCGACGAGACACCAGGAGTTTGTCAGAGATTGGTTCTTGAATGACGTCCTCAGGGTTGCATGGCGTTTTTATTTTAACGGATTCTAAGTGTGCCTATGAAAAATTGGAATGATACTATTGATTTTATTCTATTTATTAAAAGTTTTCAATTTGATACGTTTTGTTACAATTTCATTTTTTGTCAGAATGGACAATTCCCATTATAGACTACATTTCGGTCAAGGCAAATAGAAGTAAATTCATCTACGCAGCTGGAAAGAACATACTAGAAGTAGTAAAATTGCAAAGTTTGCTCGCTAAAGTTTGTATAATGCGGGAAATTGTTATCCTATTTGGGTCGTTTTCCGCTCAAATAGACGCATGAATTTTTCTTTTTGTCTAGATCGAAATTAAGTCTATAATGGGGATTGTCCATTGGAAATTTCGAAGAATTTAGTAAGAAGCAAAGGGAGGAAAACTATTTAGAACGTCCCAAAAGAGACAAGGCTTCACAATGCACATGCGCAGACAGGACTGTGCGGCATCTTTTCCGTATGGTATGCCACCATATGCCACTCGTATCATTTTTCAATTTTCGATCTTCCCTAGACCCCAGTCCCAAAAACATACCGATCGTGTGCCCAAGTGAAGTCACAAGTCAAATATTTGTTTTATGAAAAATGAACGAGCAACCTCACCTTCGTTTCAATCCTTTAAAAGACGACTGGGTAGTTGTTTCACCGCACCGTACAAAACGTCCATGGAAAGGCCAGGTTGAAAAACAACAAGAGTCGTTCATTTCCCGTCGCGACTTGAATAATCCACTCGTTCCTTCGGCTGTGCGCGCAAGCGGAGCTAAAAACCCAGAGTACACTGGTGTATATGTATTTAAGAATGATTTCCCGGCATTGCTGGAGGAGGGGGAGGGTGAATTAGGGGTTGCAAATAATGATGGTGACGGTGGGGGTTTGTTATTAAGTGCACCAGGTTAGCAAATTAATTATGCATACAAGGTTCAGTTTTTATCATCCAACTATACCAATGCCTGATGCAAATGTATTGGTAGATCATTGCATAGTCATTTACCAGTAACATGCAAAAATATCTGCCTGACAAGCACAATCATCTGGCATAATAGTCATGAGATGCAGGGCTGCCCAGAGGGGGGATGGGCAAAAGTTGTAAATTGCCCTGTGCCCCAGGCTTGTGGGGCCCCAAAATACTACAGGAACAAATATAACATCAAATTTCGGGAAAGACTCAGGCCTTCAAGGTGAATTTTGCTTGAGACACCCAAAATTGTCAGGATAGCCCTGATAAGACAGAGTACATATTGTAACCATACAGAGTAGGATTCCTCTCATATTAAAGCACACTGCCACTCGAAGAGTCAACAAGGTCACAACCTAAAGATCCATAAATTAGGTTCGCTAACATTGGTAGCTTTGAACTTTCTGTCCTTGTGAAAGTTGCATTACGCATGTTGGCCACCATTTTCCCAGCAAGTCAATGACATTTTCTGGCCAATAAGCATGCTGTACTGGCTCACTGCTCTGGCTTCTGGCCAGTAAACTGCATATTTTGCATAAAAAAATAAGAACAGGTTGCACTGCTAAGCAGACCATCTGCTACTGATCTTTATTCTGTGACAAAGTCTTTTGTTTACTCATTGGCTGGCAATACTCACCAGTTCCCTACTTTTACATTTTACTCTGACATCAGACAATTTTACTTGTTGAAGGTAAACTCCCACCGCAGTTGATTGGTTAAGAACAGTGGCAGACACTTCACAA
>JAODVQ020491972.1:0-10147 GCA_025400075.2 Phenganax stokvisi
GGAGGAGGAGGAGGAGGAGGAGGAGGAGGAGGAGGAGGAGGAGGAGGAGGAGAGATTAAGCGAGATGCAAAAGGATACAGTAAGGTGGATAAGAGCAAGAAAAGAAAAATGGACGGAGTGAGTGAAGATGAACCTCCTCCTCCATTACCTCCAAGACTCTATGAGGATACAGAGAGTGAAATACAACAAAAACTGATACAGCCTTCTTCTCCAACAGCTCTTTATAATGGAATCACTTCTGTGGTGGCTGTCTCTGATGTCTAAACTCCTCCTCCTCCCCTCCACCTCATTCTTCTCCTCTCCACCACCTCCTCCTCTCCTCCACCACCTCCACCATAGATTAATTATCTGACCATATTACACAGCCATTTCTTCTAATCCTTTAATCCCTCAAATGCAGTGCTATCCACAATATCTTTTTCTAATGACATCATTTGATTTAGTGCAACTTTCAGTTTCACTATATGTGTCATTCCCTCTTCCCTCCTCTCCTCTTATTCAAGTACATTATGTGTGTGTTTTATTCAACGAGAACAACAAGAGTTATTATGGTGTGTTATGGCATAACAAGAAGAACAGGTATTGTGCAATTTCATTTATTTTTCATAAGATTTGTGTATTAGTGCTCCTCGTCTCTTCATTTTGTATTGTGAGAAGTTTCACTTTCATTTTATGGTGTGATTTGATTTTTAAACTTGAAAATAAATGAATAAATAATGATTCTTTTATAAACACACATTGTTGCAATGAGTGTTTTAATAATACCAGTGATAATGTTGCAATACTTTGATCATGTGAATGTTTATAGGCATACATAGCCTCTGCTTTAACTTGATTGGATGGTGGGTGCTGTGGGTTCAGAGTTCAGGTCAGAGGTCAATCCGGGAAGTGGTGTCTCTGCTACTTCTTCATCTCCGTCCTCTTTCAGAGACCAGTGGGTGGAGCCAGTAGGGGGTGTGGTCACACTTTCTCCTGGTAGTGGTGTAGCAGCTTCCATCTCCATCTGTAGCACTGCTGACGTTATCTCAGGTTCCGGCTTTGTGTGGGTGTGGTCTAGACTTTCCTCGGAGCCACGCCCCTCTTCCTCTGTAGGGTCTTCATTGACACGCCTCCTCATCCTCCATCTTCTAGCTCTGTCTATGACTCGTCGCAGGAGATGGAGGAGAGTGACAGAGTTTGAGAAACAGGTCAACAGCAGAGCTCTCAGTCTCTCTCTCAGAGTCATGGAGGGATGTTGGAACTGCAGTTCTTCTTCTTCTTCCTCCTCCTCTGTCTCTCCTCCTCCCGTCCCAGTGTTCTCTGATTCAGAGATCACTAGCAGTTTAGGTGATCCTACTGTCATCATCAAATGCCTGTATAATAGTATAATTCAGACACGAATCAAAGGAACATTCGTACCACATGAAGCACCTCTGGTATCCGTCTAGATACTAAAAGTTATTCAGTTAGCATGCACAATAGGAAAGCCCATGTTAGTATTAATAACGTGGGTTAAAGCCTGCATTTCTTTCATTGAAGCCACCGAGTAAACTGGGTCGAAACTTGTAAAACTGGATTGAAGCCTGCGTTGTAAATTGGGACAAAGGTTGAAGCCTGCATTGTAAATTGGTTGAAGCCTGCATTTAAACTGGGTTGAAGCCTGCATTGTAAATTGGTACAAAGGTTGAAGCCTGCATTTAAACTGGGAAGTTGAAGCAGGCCATGTGTACATACGTACATTGTAGTTTGAATCTCTTTATAACTCAATGACTGTGATTGTGCATGTGCATTATCATAATATAAATGATATATCCAATGTTGCAAGTTGTCTAAAAAAGTTATTGCTACCTATGTATTAGGGGTGGTTGTCATGTATAGTGAATAACCGCTGACAGATGGACTTATGACTCGAGGTACTATAACCTAGCTTCCCTACCCATCATGAAACCTCTAAATTATTCTCAACACACATGGTCTTCTTCCTTCACCCACCAGGGGAGGCTTCTTTTTCCAAAGGAAAAATCAACTGCTCTGGATGGGAGACTCGAATCCATGACACTACGCAGACCAGGCAAGTACTCTACTACTGAACTACCAGAGCTACTGGGTTGGGCTCATGTTACATTTTCTTATTAAATTTTCTCAAATAAAGATTATGTGAGTCCATGTCGACATTAGCAAGTGAAATCCGGCACAGGAATGGTTCAGCTGGCAGTAAGAATTATTTTTCATGAAATTCTGTAATATTTTGTGGGAAAATTTCTTGCATTAAAACTATACCACTGCTTTTTATTGGTATATTTTAATTTTGTAGTGGTTCTCATGACCACGAAAACTCTTTTAAAAATACCCGTTAATGTACAATAGGTGTATGTGTGTACGCACCTGATATTATGAGGGATGATGCAAGGAGCTTTCAGCTTCTCTCTGGAGTCCATACACAGCACCTCTCCACACACGACGAGGACCTCTTTCATGGCCGACGTCACTTCAAAGGTGGGGGCAGGTCCGTCCGGCGGTGTGACTATGTAGGCTCCTTCGCACATCATCATCATCTTCGTCATCGGCCACTTCTATTGAATATAATAAAACACAATAATGTTATAAATATGAATATTACTACTCTCTTGCACCTTTGATGAGACCCTGTCCTTATACCTGCATCACAGGGGGTCCCGTCACCTGTGCCTACTGGGCCTACGAAGCCCAGGCACACTTTTGTGCAATAGTGACCGCCAAACCATACCAACTGATTCACTCACTCTCTCTCTCTCTCACTCTTTCCCTCTGCTACAGGAGCCTGATCACACCCCAACTGTAGCTAATTGCACTGTATGTATGTATTCCATACTATGTGACAAAAGTTGGAATGCACACTATATATCACGTAGCTAGTATATACCTAATACAGTAGAATGTGCATAAAGTTTAATCATATTCATAGAATTCTAATCATTGCTACAGGTACAGACCTACTAACAATATTACTGTTAGTAAAGAGAGCTCTGGAGACAGTCAAGGTCAGACCTTAATTATACTTCTCTAATATTTCATCTCTCTCTCTCTCAATTCCTCCCTCTCTCCCTCCCTTCCTGATTGCTCCTTTCTCCTGTGCCCTTGAACCTTGCATTGTTGAACTCTATACTCCTGGTCTCTCTCTCTCTGTGCTCTCTCTCTTGCTCTCTGGTGGTGTCCATATCTCAGAGTTTAAGAATTTTATTGACCCCCGTTCGGTGCATTTATAGTTGTTGTAGAGCACGGGAGAAAGGATAATGGATTACAAATTAACAGGTTGCAGCTGTTACTGCTAGGGATAGGGTTGGTGGAGGAATGCAGACAGTTCAAACAGCTATCGGTGACACCTACTCTAATTAGTGCACACCCTGATCCCTGACCTCCCAGTGGATGTATCCGCAATTGATTTCGAATTTCTAATTTGGTTCCATGGTCAGCCATATCAACCCAGTCCCAGGCTTAGCACCCAAACTGACCTTGTATGTAGTGCGTAAGGCTGATCAATAATATCCAAGATTTGAAACGTATGTATGATGTATGTTTAAGCACCACTGTATAGTTGTTGACCTGGTATTCGGGTAGTTGTGGGAGGAGTTGGAGAGCAGTGTGAATCCCACTGACACGCCACAGTCTCTCCTCCACCATAGGATACTGGTGCATGATTTCTTGCATTGAGTCTCTCTCCACAAAAAATGCCTGCAGAGTGAGAGATTGACATTGAGAGATTTGCAGACTCTCTCTTGCTCTGTTAAAAAAACTACCTTGGACGGGACTCAAACCCATGACACCCGGCATTCCGGCCGAGTGCTCTACCAACTGATATATACCCAAGTAGTATGTATGATACATAGTGACATAATGTGTATACATACATACATACAATCCTAGACTAAAAGGAAAAGAGTTCTATACAGACTACATACATACAGGGATGAGGAAGGGTGTCTAGACAAATGTATTGGGCTATAACAGAGAGCTATTTCTCCACTGCAATATATGGAGGACTCCATCATAGACCTAGACTAAGGTCAGAGTAACCATTGTACTTACCTCACAAGTTAGAGACAGAGAGGTTAATGGTTTAAATGGTTTTAGCTAGTGTTAAAAATACTAGTTGTGAATGGAATTACAATCTTCACACACGGAGAGTGGATTGTGTGTGTGTGTGTGTGTGTGTGTGTGTGTGTGTGTGTGTGTGTGTGTGTGTGTTGGTGAGGTTAAAGTTTAGTTGGTCACAGTGGTTGAGGGCACAATGACTGGTGGGAGTGGGAGGAAGAGAACTGGGGAGACAGATTAATGGGAGAGGAGAAAGAGGAGAGGAAGTGGCATGAAAAAGTTTTTAATAAGAATGAATGAGGTGTGAATGAAACGACCTTTGTACCTCGGGTCTAACATTCAATGGGGTGTTCATTGAACAGAGGATGTAATTTCAAGAGAAGATTTTAAACTGACTCTATTAGTCATGTAAACAGAGAGAGGAGGTGGACTGACCCTGACTGGTGTTTCACAGACAATAGAGAGTATAGAGTTTGTGTTCTCCAAAACTCCCATCTCTCCCAGCACTGCTCCTGCTCCGTAGAACTCTTCCACCGTCTTTTCCGCCTTCTTTTCCTCTCCCTCCTCCTCTTCCTCATCGTCCTCGTCCCTTTCCTTCTCCTTTACTTCCTCTTCCTCCTTCCCACTGACAGACCCCATCAGATCAACACTTCCTGCTATTAGTCCTCCAGTTGGGTCCATACTTATTGTGGCCTGAAATAAACAAGAACATTGGACATGGTTGTGAGCTTTCTAACTTAAAGTTGTTAATATTTAGCAAGACATGCTTATCTAATATGTCACTGCAACTGCTATATATCAACACTATACTATAATAAAAGTAGTACCATTATCCAATTAATGCTGCACTTTATATTGTCCCATTGTCAGATGGGATACAATATGGTGCACTGTATATTGTCCAGTTGTCTGATGGGACATACTGTATTGCACACCATATATTGTATCATTCTCTAATGTAGATTAATATGTATACTGTCCAGTTGTCTGATAGTAAAGTTTTCTTACCTTGACAAGACCAGAAACAATGATGTATATTCCAGAGGTCTCTGTTCTCGGTCCCTGCAAACAATCACCTTGTTCCAGTTGTAGTAGCTGGGCATGAGGAAGGAGAGAGATTACGATATCGGGACTGAGTCCCGAGAGCCAGGGAAGGTTCTGGAGGATGGTGGCCGGGTCTGGTGCCTTCAGAGAGCCTGGGGTCCGCTCCAAGTGTTTCATCTTCTTCTCTATGGCCTGAACAAGACAGAGTGATACAATAGACAGTAGAGATGAGAGAGAGACCATCTTTAAATTAGCTAATATTTCCTGGGTGTATGTGTACTATTTTTCGCAACAGATATTAAAATTTCGTGCTTTAAAAACAGTGTATATAGCAGTATGTAAGGGTTAAACTTACTAAAGATAAGAACAAAACCAATCAATAAACAATGGCATACAGTGAAAGAATGCAATTTTGTTTCAATAAACTGCTATATACGGTTTCTTTAAGATTTGTGCTCAAGTATCAACCCATACCTTATAAATGTACAATTGGTAATGATGATGTGTTTACGTGCCATGTTGATGTTTTTATGGGCAGTGAGAGAGAGTAATGTTCTACCTATGTGTGTACCTATGTATGAAGCCACCTCTGAACCTAATCTCTCATCTACCTCGGGTATTATTACACCATAGTGGAGGGTTCAATGTACCCTCAGACCATAGATGGAGACTCCATATTGTACACCTTACCTACCTATGATACATAGCTTTCCTTATTCTATGACCTGGAGTTAAACTATCTCTCATTTTAGCCTTGTTTACTACGATCTTCTCTGCACTTTCTCAGTTGTCTGTTCTCATGCTGGACTCCCCGATCCCCACTGGGCCTACGAAGCTCAGGTATATTAGTACAATGGTGACCACAGTACCACTTCAGATGTTCCATGGCCAATCATTGAACAGAGCAAGAGAGAGTTGACAACTGCCTATGCTCATCTATTCATTCTTACTAACTCTTACTAACATTTTCAATCATCAAAATAGTTATGTATTTCCACATAATTATTATTTCTTTGGTGAAAAAAAAGTAAAATGACAGAAGGGAAACTCTTTCTCTCATTCTTCTCTCATACAACAATCACATAGTTATTTTTCGTACTTCCTTTCTGTGAAAAAATGTCAAAATGACGGAGGAGGAAGGGGAATGCTTCCTGGACCAGATCTCCTCCTTTTCCTTCATTTCGAACGACCACACCCTCTTCCTCTGGTTACCTCCAGACCACACCCTCTTCCTCCGGTTACCTCCAGACCACACCCTCTTCCTCCGGTTACCTCCAGACCACACCCTCTTCCTCCGGTTACCTCCAGATCACACCTTCTTCCTCCGGTTACCTCCAGACCACACCCTCTTCCTCCAGTTACCTCAAGTTTGAAAACAACAACAACACTCACTGTCAAAATAATATTAATCCACCACTCAGTCACGTCAGGCCGTCAATAGGGTGGGAGCCGCCGCGTGCACGAGAGCCCTCTAAACTCCTTTCCTTTTGCTCCCATACCTCTAAACCAATCCCTCCTCCTCTTACTTGAAAATATACCACAGGAGAAAGAGATATTCGTATGTGTGCCAACAAGCTTGATGTTAGAGCCCGGTGAAGAGGATATCACAGTATAATACATGTGTTCACTGATAAATACGCACAATGAATAAGGTATGATATATTAATATAAGACGGTAGTGTTTACATACCGAATGAGTTAATAATATGGAGTGAAACTGATACAATCAATGTTATGCTATTTGATATCGCCGCTCACTAGGGTAGCTCCTACTACACGCTGCAAATTTCAGACAATTACTTATGAATGATTATATACCCATAAAGATAGAGAGTAAGAGAGGGAGGAGCAGGGGTTGGGAGAGAGAAGGAGGAAGAAGGCGGAGGAGGAAGAAGAGGAGGAGGAGAGGCAAGACATTCCCAGACCCTCTCCCAGCACATGCTGCTCTATATTGGTTACCACTTTATTGACCTTTGACCTTATTCAGAACTACGGCTCTCCCCATAATGATAGTATGTTATAAAGATGTTTGTACGTATATAGGGAATCTAACGTATGTGTTCTGGCGTACGTGACCTCTGAGGAAATTACCAAACTCCCCATTCCAAAGATCCATCCAGACAGACAGACAGACAGAGAGTGAGTGAGTGAGAGTGAGCTGGAGAGACGATCGATTACCCATGACTCCTGTGGTGACTCACGTCGCTACGGTAACGCCATGTATTTTCCTGCCGTTGCTACGGTGATTGCGATGATCGCTCTAGCATACCACAAGTTTGTCTAATTTGATTTTGGTTTAGTTTCAATAGTATTGGCCATTTTCCAATCTTTTCACCTTAAACTTCACACTCTATTAGTTCCATAGCCCTCTCACCCTATCAAATGTAATACAGTTCCTATTCTTCTTTTCTTTTTGTTAGCAGTAGAACGGTTCATCAGTTAATCTTCCCATCTATTACCTCTATAGCCATGAATATACCTCTCCTCTCATCCTATCACTATATTCACTTCACCCTGTACAGTTCAGCTGCCTCCCATTCTCCCATTCTTATGAATAGATCTGCACACAACTATTAGTTCTATAGCTGCCCTCAATCCTCTAACCCCAATCACTAATTCATTATACAGTTCAGTTTCCTCTGTTACCTCTGTCGCCGATACAGACACCATATTTTGTGTACATACGTATGTACATAATTCCTACTTTCACCGTTAGTGTGAGGTGTAACTGACTCACTGAAAGATTGGCTCTTAAATTTGTAACGCACCATGAAGAGTTTCTCGGCTTCGTTCTCATCAAGAAGACCAGAACCCAGTAGACTCTTGATGGTGTCACGGCAGTGATTCAGGACGGATCTGGTGGCTTGGTGAGTCTTTACCGACAGTGCCACTCCCGGGTACTGTTTCCTCATCTGTCCTGTAGGACAGAGGACCATACTACAGTGGAACTTTGTTTTACTAAATGATAATAACAGAGCTATACAGTATTAGACACCTAATTAATTTGTTAACTAAACAATAAACAGAGGAAGTAGTTAGTATGGTGTAGACTAAATATTGTATATACACGTAGCATGTCATTTGCTGTGCCATACATACACATGCACAGTCTAATATATTATGCTTATGTTTTTACTTATACATACATACGTAAAATAATACATTTTAGGTACATAGAATATACACTTTGTACAATATATTAAGTATATTCTAGGGAAAAAATTTCTAAGTGCAATAATGATATACAATTCTAGGAAAAGGAGTGGTTGTTCAGTGTGACTCCCTAGGTAACATTGAAAGAGCTCAATGAGGCAAGGCAAGGAGAGAGCATGCCAAGAAGGATTGAATACATACTGCAGGTAAACAGATGCCAGGTGGTAAAACATGAAAAGGAAGAGAATCTCTTTTTCTTAGAAAGTTACATACACTGCAGCACAGGATGAAGAAGGGGGTGTAGTTAAATACTACCTCTTTGTGTAGTGAACTCCAGGAGATCAGCTTAAAATGTTCACACAAATAGCAGTTTCACTTAAAGTGTAGCTACAGTATATATGTAGTCCAGTACATGCGTATAAGTGTCAAACAGACTTGTGATGTATGGTTCATGTGTGGAGGTTCAATGAGGTATGATGGGCTTGAGCCAGAACAACTTCAGAGTTAGTTCATACTCCAGGTATATTTAGTATTGACATTGTTCACTTTATCAAGGTTCCACCGCAAAGACCTATACAGTCATAAACCAATGCTATTATAAATGACCCCTGAAATGAGGACAGTTCTATCGAGAAAACCTCCAATCACCAGACGGAAAATGTCTCCCAGTCAATTATACAGTTCGTAGGCCACCTGTTTGTCTTGGGATCTAATTTCACTCTACAGTGGAAATATCAACAGGCCTCTAATAGAGTACACTATTGCATTGACATTCAATACTTTGTGCCTTCTATTTCTGTTTATTGGGTATCAATTATCAGTTTAGATCCACACCCAATGAAGAGAAACGAGATCTCTCTCCCATGAGATATACCTCATTTTCTTCATAATAATAGTATACCGTCTGAAAAGGAACCTCTCTTGAGAGGACACAAGAACAATTAGAACCTCCGAAAGGGGACCTCTTGTAGAACGAAAACTAGTAATTTTGCCTTGTGAAAAACCTTTTGTGGGGTTCTGTTACCTGTGCTACACTAGTCCTACGAAGCCCAGGCATACCATAGTTCATTGTCCAAAAAGGACCCCTTGTAGCAAGGATATTGACGTTATGTACAGCCAGTTGCAAGTCCTTTTGACTTGCGGGGGTCCCGTCACCTGTGCCACACTGGGCCTACGAAGCCCACACAATAGTTAATTAGTATATAATTATGGAAGATAGTAGTTATGTCTATCCAGTAACTGGTTATGTAGGGCTGCAGTTAGTTGGTAATAATTATGGTTGTGTGTATATAACTGGTTTCCTTCCCTAACTACATATATAGTTACAGCTAACAAGTCCCTGACTTGCGGGGTTCCATAACCTGTGCTTCACTGGGCCTATGAAGCCCAGGAAAGACTCACTGAAATGGGATATCATCTGAAGAGAGGCTGGGAGAGCTGTACACCCACATATAGCATCCTCTCTTAAGATAATAATATCTAATAATTATATTATGGGAGGTTTTCTCACAGGCTGGCTATGTACACATTACCCAACATACTTCACTGTCTAATTATGTCCCACTGGGCACTAAAACATTTTCTATTTGCTTCGAGTCCCGCATTTCATAGACAGTTACACCACCATCACGTAGTTAGATTCGTATATCACAACCTAGTGCAATAAGTGCATTCTGCCCACACTGGCCAGCAGTGGTCGGCTTCAACCACCACTAGGGAATTTTAGCCACCCACTAAACTAATTATATATCACATATCTTACGTAACAAGTGTGTCATTATTATTTTCAATATGCAAATTTGCAAGCTAAGAATTTCAACCACTACCTACGTAAGTATGCATACTTGACTGCCCCTGGTAGCTCAGTTGGTAGAGCACTCGGCCCGGAATGCTGGGTGTC
>JAODVQ020492080.1:0-28359 GCA_025400075.2 Phenganax stokvisi
TATGTATGTATGTATGTATGTATGTATGTATGTATGTATGTATGTATGTATTTCAAAGAGTGATTATTCCTTAGATTAAGGCTTCTTAAGTCAGTTTGAGAGAATCACTAATTCCTTTTCCACTACTTGATATGTAACTAGAATCATGTTTATACTAGTCACATTTTACTTTAAGATTATAAATTTCATATGTTCTGTAATGTGAGGAGAACTCATGAACAGTGAATGTGACCACTCCAAATTGTGTCTCTTAAAGGAAATGTAGCAGAACATAAAGGCTATATTTAGTACAAGTGGAACGAAATTGCATTTTTTCACTGTATTCCACTGTTCTTGACCAGTTCGTTCTATCTTTAGTAACATTTCTTATGTAGCTCTTCTATACTGCTACACCTCCTTTAACATACCAGAACCCCTAATTGAGGTCAAACATTTTCATTAAGTAATTACTTTAAACACAAAGTATTATTTCTTAATAACAGGAAGGATATAAATGTACGTACATATACTCAATAATAAAGCCTCTAATACATAATGGACATAAATTCTCCAAAACTTCTAATATCACGTGAGATAACCTCAGAATATAGTGAATAAAGCTGTAACCCAGAACATCCTGTTTGGTCAGCATTAATACTACTCTGAGATATCCCATCTTCCCAACCTGACCCAGCTAGTGGCCTGATATCTTCCCCCCTAGTTTCACTCTCTGGGTCTATGAATAGCCCACTATAAAGGAAACAGTAGATTCTGTACATTCCCAAGTGGTTGTGAGAGTCAGCAGTAGCCAGTTTCCATTTCCTGTCCGCAGTGTCATTTAGCCCAGTACACCCATACTCCTCAATGTAATAATCTCACCTCTGGAGAATTTACTAGACCCCTGTTCTAGGTCTTCTCTGGACTGAAATTCCTGGAAACTCAATAAATATAATCCAGTCACAATGTAATATACTAACTACTGGTGGTGGTGATAGTGGTGAACTATTGGACTCCAGTTTCCTATTTTCTCTGTTGATGTTAAAATGGTATATCATGGATTCTGAGATCAAGAGTGGGTGTTGAAAGTTTTATTAATGCACTCTCTAATTTCCTATGGTTGTTTATTCCTAATTGGGGTCCAGTAATGAAGGATATTTATCTTTCTTTCTGTCTGCTTCCGCTCTGTTCTCATACCCAACTCACAGGATGGTCCCGCCACCTGTGCCTAGCCTTGTCCTCCCCCGGCTCTCTCCCTCTCCCCTCACAATTTTACGCTTGACCTTTGAACTACTGGGGAAAGTGCGGAGGGAGAGCCTGGTACATTTTTGCACGTGACTGACGTCATGGTAGACGTGACTCTTCAAGTTTGATGATGCTCATGCTCCGCATTCACGCTCTCGCTTCAGATGCTGTTCTCGAAAAGAAGGCCACAACTGTTAGTTGTGAGTGTCTATGCACGGGTTGCACAATTGTGCAAACACATCTACCTGTTGCGTAAAAGTCGTGTCTACCCCTAACATACACAAAGTATTGAGTGGCATCTACCATGATTTCAGTCACGTGCGAAAATGTACCAGGCTCTCCCTCCGCACCTTTCCCAGTAGTTCAAGGGCCAAGCGTAAATATTGTGTGCAGGGAGAGGGAGAGCCTGGGGACGAGGCTAGCCTGTGCCTACTTGGCCCACAAAGCCCAGGTGCACCTTGGTGAAATGGTGACCACTGTTACCAATTGAATGTTCCATGCAAAGTGGTGGCAAATCATTGAACAGAGCAAGAGAGTCAGATGTGTATACCTGGAGTGGGTCTAGTTAGAGAGAGATCCCATGTGCGCTGCAAATTTGAGGGTGTACCATTCTCTCTCAATCTCTCTCTCTCTCTATCTCTATGTATCGCCTCCACTTAACACATTTGATACTCTGCTACAGGAAGATGTTGAATTTGAAAGAGAAATGAACCGAATGAGACAGTGAGCCAGTTGAACCTCTCTCTCTCTCTCTGTCTCTCTCTCCCCACCTCTTCTTTCCTTAATATACACACGATACTAACATACATAATCTATCTAAATGAAAACAGGATATTGCAAGCCTTCCTCGGGTAACCTTCAGTCATTCATACCTTTATACGGTCCTCAATTATATACTGTGTGTATTTTGTGGTTTTGGTGGTTTTTTTGTTCCATATTATGACCATCACCCTATATTAAGTACAATACACACAACTAATTTTAAAACTTAACTTTGTTGGGGGTTAGCAACAATAAACTATATACTGTAAAAGTACTTATTGATGTGAAGATTTTATCGTGCAGTTTTAATTTTTGCATTCACAGGTGTTATTCAGTTCACATGTGATGCTGTGAATTTTATTTCTGTGCCTATAGTCATTGGTACAAAATAGCCTCCTTTTTCTCTTCCACACAATTTAATACCTCTACTTATTCAATAGAGTCATTAGTTATATTTAGTGTATGTTTTGTTGTCTTGCTGTGTACATACAGGTTGCAGGCAGTGTCAAAGAGAATGAATAAGGACATGAAAAAGTGCAACGAGTGTGAAGCAGGTTTGTTTTTCTTACAAGTGAGTATTTACGTCGTCAGAGCTGGAGATTATTATAATGAAGTGTGGATTATAAGATGGAGCTGAACTTTTTGATATTATACGAAATTTTACTTTTAATCGCTGAAACAAATTTAAAGCATTAAGCCCTTGCCTTGACAAAAAAGGATAGTTTAAAAACTCATCACATGTGAACTATACATGCCACCTTGGTTTTATTGAATGCCACACAATACTTGAAAATACATACTTTTAAAGAGTGCAAGAGTCGAGCACTGTCTGGGGTCAGCCTGTTGTATTGTACACAAAGCGCCCATGTGTTCACTTATTTACGCACCTCCAAGACTCAATGCCGAGACTCGTGAATATCATTTGATTGATGATAAACAAACAAACAACGAGGCCTCTTAGCAAAATGTTGTTCACAAACAATACCCACCTCCTCCTGATAGTTCCATACACACAATAACATACACACACACACAAAGATGGAAAAATAACATGTTATGATCAAAATAGCTGTGGTTTGAAAATCCCCGGTCTTTGGTTGCTGTCGGCCATGTTGCAAACCAGACGTCCATCTGTCACCAGTAGTTTCAGTATGTTAACTGTAGGCAGCCCGATAGCCCCTTTAACACTTTCACTTCTCCTACTACTGTATGGAGCCATGGAGAAACGTGTGTCGTTGTGAGTTTCTGGTGTGTTGAGAGCAGCAGGGATCCATCGTTGTTGCCTTTGTTACCGTGTACTCCCTACACGCCAGATTACATTGTTTGCATGTGTCTGTACATCAGAGAGATGTCCGCATAATAACATTCATTTGTAGCTGCAGCACCGCATCCTTGCCTTGCCTTACACTGTCATCTCACATGTAGACAATAATTAACATCTCAACCGTGTGTGTGTGTGTGTGGAGAAATGATATTATTATGCTACATGGTACGACCTATCTACACGGCTTTTCACGCAAGATCAAACATTTTGAGAAGGCTTGTAAAAGTGTACAAAATGTAGCGTGAGCCGGCCCATGTGTTGTCGTGTGCAATGTGTTTACCTTTGCTCCGGTGTCGTGCAAATCAAATGGCGGTGTATAGAATGTGTTCCTATGGGCGTGCCATTATTGATTTAACTTGACCACCACTGCGTGTATGGAAGACAGGCTGTAGTAATTATGTCCAGGTGGAACTGATTCTGTTGTGACTGCTGACCTCCTCTCCTGGTAGTGGCTCAAGAACTCTGACTACGCTGGTGGAGCCTCCGTAGGAAGTATATACACCACTGGGAACTGATATTCTGATCACTCTTCGTACTTTTGAGGTTTATAATGTGGAAATGTGACCCAGAAGTGGGACCCAGAAGTGCTTACTTTTTGGAGAGGTTGTTTCTAAGTATGCCCCTTATTTGGAGGTGTATTTTAGAGATGTTGGACCGTACTGTCTCTACAGTTTTTATTTATTTCTCCACTAGAGCTAGGTGATGAATGAACCCTAAACATCTGTTCAATTGTCTGTCTCTTTCTCTGTCCAGTCTGTCTCTCTGTCTCTGTCTGTCCCAAACGCTCTATTTCTCTCGCTGTCTGTCTGGAAATAAGATAAGTGCAAATGTACCATCTATTTCCAGCTCGTTGACCAGCACAAGTAGGCGTTTTTTGCATGGGGGTGTACAGGAAAGTGTTTCACACAATCACTCCTCCCTCCCTACTCTTATTGTGCAATACGACACTGGCCAGTCAAATGGTAGAGTGCTCTTTTTAGGTGTTGAGGGTTCTCCGGTTACGTTGCCATGGTCCCAGAGTCTGACTCGCCAGCCATTTGATCCTCTCATAGAGTGAATGTAGTTGAACTGATGTTATTCATAGATTGAGACACAGGCACACCGGATGCTCGGATGTTCCCTGGTTAAGGAGTTGCCTAGGTGCTGTAGAACGTGCAAAGGGAAATGGGTTTTCAGTTGCCTGATATGTATTTGGTAGATTGGGAAACTGGTTTAGTGAACAGAGAGTGTCCAGTCTGGCAGTCTCCCACTGTTTATGTTAACCAACTTTCACATTACCTGATCCTCTGTAGTAAATTGTATTGTGCTGTATTAAGTTGTAGTATCAATTGTTCTGATGGCAGAAGACTGTTATTTTTCAAATTATGTTTGTTTACTCTGTGTCTTGATTAGTGATTGTAATACAATACTTCCTTTTTGTTTCACTGTGGCTCAACTGCCTGGAGTGTCCTGCATGCTGTGGTCACATAATACATTCCTAGCTCTCTTCTCTCTCTCACACACTCTTCTCATGACTGACTCTTAATGCTGTCCCATTACCTGAGCTCCACTGGGCCAATGATCCTAACCTACATTAGTGCAATGATGACCATAATACCACTTTATATAATATTCTATGGCTCGTCTCTCTCTGTGCCTTTGTTCTCATGCATCTAGTTAAGGTGTTCTTTGCTACTATTACCACTGGAACATGTTATGCCCAGGCATATACATTAGTTCAATTCTATTCAATGGTAACCACCACAGTACCACTTTCAACGTTTCCTCCGTATAGCAATGGGATAGATATAGAGAATGAATGTGGTGATAGTGGTAGAGGGGAATCACAACGTAGCTACCTGAAGTCCTACTCTGAATCCATCTAGCGTGAAGGAGACTATGAGAACGTGTAGTGTTTAGTGGGTGACTATATAGATTGTGACCTCTGCTGTAGCTGGTCTATCTCTCGTCTTTTCCCTCTCTCTGTTTTCAACAACAACCTCCCTGTCAATACCTCTCTAGTACAGTAGTTATTTTCCTTCACACAGATGTTTCACACACTAAAACAGTGATTAAAAATTACAACAATTGTATTAGGTCAATGGTGAGAAGTTCATATTGACAAATGTAGCCAGATGGTCAGTATTATTTTATCGAGCAGTTATTGATTATTAATAATGGAGGGTTTGCTTTTGTATATACCTTAAAGGAAGTGTATAGCAGATAAAGGCTATGTTTAGTACAAGTGGAACAAAATCACATTCTTTCACTGTATTACATTGTTCCTGAATGGTTTGTTCTATCTTTAGTAACATTTATAAGTTTAGTTCTTATATACTGCTACACTGCCATTAATTCAACCTCAGTTTGTAAGATACTAACTCTGGTTGTAATTGCTACTCTACTTCATAGTGAGTATGGTAATTATGATAGTGATCTGTCTCGGTACCTCTGTCTCCCTGCAGCTATGGTGAGGGCTGGACAGAAGGTGGTGGCTGATGCCCGAGGCTCTGTTCATGGAAAAACCGAGCCACTCAAAGCAACTGTGAGTGTCTCTCCTCTCCTCCACTTCCTGTCATTTTAGCCAGCCTCTTAGTCTGTGAGTAATGGCAATAGCTCTCTGTCTGTCTGCCCTTACTGTCAAACTGATTTCTCTTTTAGTGTTAATACTACTAAAATTTAAATATTATTGACAGAGTGAGCACAGCCAAGTGTAATGAAACAAACTCGCCCCTGGTCTCCTGGCTTGGTCTGTGAGGTTGTGTGTATGTATGCAAGCACTTTATTTGCATGCGTACTTCAAAGCAAGTGTTCATTTTCATCTCCTCTGCCTGTACCCACTAATGTGATGTGTACTCCTTCGTCGAGAAGCAGTGTGCTACTGCACCAGACGGGGGCTTCTGATGAGGTCTACAAATTTGAAATGTCTTCCGCAGGACTCAAAGAAAATTTGGCCTCGATCTTAGTACTAATAATAATAAATATGATGAATGATTTATGAGGTGTTTGTTTGTGTGGGCACGCTGTCTACTGTCACATCCTGTTCAATCTGAACACCACCATCCGCAGAAAACTATTACTACTTTTACACACGTACCCATTAAGTATAACATACTGTTTAGTATTACGTATGTACTATTAAGTATTGTTTATAATACTATGGGTAGCTGGTGTAATGTTCTATGTAGCTTCAAGAGCCTCATGTGTGTCCTCTGTTTGTGTGGAAATATATATATTGTGCATCCAAAGGCACATGTTAGTTACAGGATGACTCCCTTCCTCAATCATTACCTTCAGCGCCACAGTTAGGCTCTATTAATATTGCTATATATTGTGCACTCACTAGTCTATTGGAGATCTGGGACTTAATATAAATTAGGTAACCTACAATCTAGATATTCTTCAGAACAAATAGTTATATTTTAAAGTGGTATTATGTGTAATATATATATTCAAAGGTAGTCTGTATATAAGGGTGCTAGCCTCATTGCCTGGGGACGAAGCTACTCACTTAGTATTTGATTGTGCACAGACATAAGTGGAGAATTCTTACTCGGAATTTGTTGGTTGTGTACGTACACATCCAATCAATTTGATGAGGAAGTTAAGCTTCGAAATGTATGTACCTATAAATGATATTGTACGATAACAAACTCTACTGATAAATTGTGATTGGGCGAAGGAGAAGACAATGATGATGGTTCGTCTGTCTCCAAGTGTGTTTGTATACACCGACAGAACCGGGGAGCGAAATGTGCTCCATCTTTTTCTATTGCGGCATGTCCTCTGAACTGGTACAGTTCTGATATATAGACCAGCTAGTTGTGTGTGTGTTTTTAGTGGTGGGTGTTTGAACATACACACACTGCATTGAGGGTCGGAGAGCTTGTCTGCACACCAGATGCTGAAACATGTTCACAACCCTACAATCCAGACCACTGATCTGGTGATAGAGAGAAAAAAGCTAAAATAAAGTTGGTGAAAGCCACTGGATAGTTTCACTATCTGTCAGAGAGGATGGAGAGGAGTAGGCCCATCTGGTGAAACTTTCAGGATTTGGGCAAAGAGTGGGGGTGTTGATCTAATGGGGTGTCTCTTGAGTGTGTGTGTTTGCTTGTGCTCTCTTCTTCACTGTTTTCTTTCTCGCCAGACGATCTTTTTCGTGACCGTGAGAAACTGTTTTTCGGACCGTTGTTTCTAGTCGATCTTGGGAGCCGCAACATCCTGTGTCTGGACGGGAAGCAGGTTTGTCTGTGGTCAGGCGTAGGAGGGATGGGTGGGTGTGCCCCCTGTGGATGTTCCCGTCACCTCTGTTGTTGTAGCGCGGAGCTTGGGGGAGAGGGAAACACACGAAGGGCCATGTTAGTCCTGGCACCGAGTGTACACTTCATTGTTTGTGTGGCCGTGATGGATCACACCAGCACCGCTACCTGTTTGGGGGAAAAGCATACCAAGATTATTCCATTAGCATAGTTTTCCTTCACCCCCTTACTGTTTCTTTGCCGCCTCGTTACTAAGTTACTGATGGATTTCTGTTGACTCTTGTTTTTGGGTCAGCCCCTGGTCGCAAACGAAAAACTTTCTGTGTGTCCCTTTGTCACCCTGTCTCCTATCTCTGGCACCTCACTCACCCACTCTCTCTCTCTGCGTGGTCATAAAAGAATTAAACATGAAATATACATCTCTTTGTGATTATTTATTAACACCGCTGTATGCAAACAACCGCTGACATATGCTTTTAAGTGTTTTGTTGTTTATCGGTTTTTCAAATGTAGTTGGAGAGTGGGAAGAGGAGTTGTCTCAGTTTGCGGGGGAATGGAATCAATCTGCTGGGGGTCCCTTTCTCTCTCTCTCTCACATCTCTCTCCCCCGATTTCGTGTTTTTGCCTCGAGGTGTGCCCTGGACCCATTTAACAATTCTAACTGTGTACAAATTACGGTGTCAATGTGCCCACCCCACCAGGTCACATACAGCAACATTGCGACACAGATCCGGGGACGAATCGTATCGATATGTAGTAGTTGAGCTCTCTCTCTTTCTCCTCTGGCTCTCTCCCCCTGGCCTCTCTCCAATAGCTGGAGACATAACACCCGCACCTGCTCCCACCCCACCCTCCTTTTTCAGCCACCGTTACAACTGGTTCTATTCAACAGGAGAACAGTAGGGGGTAGCAGAGATAGAGTATAGGAGATCTAGGAACACTGGTGAATTTGGTTAGATTAACAAGGAGCAATAGATAGTGTTGAAGGTGTTGTTAAAAATAGAAACTCGACAATTTTTCCTTTTTTGCTTAGTATATTTCTGTATATGAGTGAGAGGTATGATTAGAATTGCTGTGAAGTACAAGGAAAATTGGCGGCAGGTGGTCTTCCTGTTCTGGGCCCCCTGAGAGTCTTTCAGACTCTGTTCGTGTGCTGGATAATTCAATCTGCCAGCTTTGGAATCTACATCTCTTTGCTGCGGAGCAGTTTCAGAGGGAGTGTTGTCAGGTCAAAGGGTCTCTGTTTCCATACACACTTGCACACAAAAGGCCGATCTATAAGTACCCACACACCACTTCTCTTTACTTTCATCTCTGACACCTTCGTTTGGACCATGTCCATCACCTCTCTCACTCTACTCAGCTCTCTTGGAGCCCTGCTGGGACTATCCATCTTTATTCATTAGACTCCACTTGTGTGCATGTCTACACCAATGTGTAATGTGTGGACTACAGCTCAAGAGGAAGTGACAGATATAGGGAGACAGAGATCAGTAGGTGTTGATACAGCATGCAATCACTTGCCAGAAATACAATATTAAGCATCTCTCACTAATTACCTTTGCTCTATAAATTATCTTCATGACTAAGGCCCCATACTATACCTAGTGTATATACTCATCTCACATAGACCTCTTAGTAAATCCATTGATTATTGCCACTAATGTGACATTAATATTCTATAGACACCAATTATCTGACCATTTGTTCCATCTCGCCACCCGCTGAGCTTTGATTTACTACTTAATTTGACGGCCATCATCGTTACTCCAGCCAACACCATTAACAATAATAGTATTCTCTATCACATTACGCTAATACGATTAGCTCTCGACTGGCAAACTATTTGGTGGAGTGATTATTTGGCAGCCTCAGTGTCCACAGGCCACCTCGATATCTCCCCACCCCTTTAGGCTTTCGTTTATTGATTGGAGCATTTTGTACCGTCTGAGTACTTGTCTAGTAGTGGAGAATACAGGTTGTACTGTGGAAACTCCGAACAAGGGTTAATTCGAGGCCAACAGTTTTGTCGTGTGATTATCACCACTCTCTCTTGGAGGTCAAGAGTTACACGACGCTATTTGCAAGCGGTGTAGAGTACATGCATTCTTTATAGAGTGGCTGTCCCTATCTCAGAGGTCAAGTGACACACAGTTCTATTAGCAGCCTGGTGTGAGTGTCCATTTTTGAGAGGTAGCCCTATCTCATAGCAGAGGTTCCACTAGCTCTAGTTGTGACAATAGTAAATCATTTTTAAAAGGAAGCCTCTGAATAAAATGACACAATAGATAACCTAAAACGAACACACTCCAAGTTCCCAAAGTGGCGTGTATTATTTTTTCATTGGAGGATAACCTCTCCATTAAAATGACACAAACATTAGGTCCCAAAGGCATTCTCCTAAAGAAGCTGTAATCTACATTTTCGTTTTGCCCCTCACTTAAACATGGACCATATGTAGAGCTTTTCTTATGCACAGAGCTAAAGTTTTTAGATGGTGTTATGTAGTTGTAGAAGGATGCTTGTTTAGTGTGGGAGTTGATGTTGTAGGGACCAGATGCCAGTTGCCGCCACAACCTCTGGTTGTCTTTCAGTGTCATGTAAATTTCCTCTCCCCTAGATATTTTCCTGAGTCTATATCCACACTAAGCCTTGGTATATACAACTCAAGTCTACTAGGCCTGTTTGGTTTACCACAAGTCTTCCAGATTGAGTATCAAGTGATTCCAATCTTTTGGTCTTTATCAACCCAGGACTAGACTCCTTGACTAGGGTGCACAATGCCACAATGTTCTTAGCCTCTTACCATGGTTTATACAAGACCCTAGAGAAGGTGGCTGAATAAATCCTTGAAGTAGAAGTTGTGAGGTTGTAACTGTTACCTTTTTGGCGTTAGTACAGTGCTTCTTGAGTCAGCCATATGGCTTGTTCCCTTGGCAACTCAGGCCACTTCAGAGGATATGCACTTCCTGTGCTGGGGGACATGGTAGTATGTGTATGTAGTCCAGTGTTAGGTAGTGGAGATAGGACCTCCCTGCCAGCCATTCCGCCCTCCTTCTCTATACTGGGATAGATCTTCTGTCTTTGTGCATTGTACTCTGAGGGTCTTACTTCAATGGTTGCACTAGGAGTTCCTGTGGGATCAGGCAGGCTAGACTTGTCCTGGGCCCACAAAGGTCAAGCACTCCTTGGTCTAGCTGGTGCCATGGTACATAATATACACCACTTCATAAGTAAGGTCCCTACCTGGTCAGAGGCTATATCTATCTGTTTTCATGTCCTCCTTGCTGTCAACCACTTGTACTGAGCCAGTTATAGTATATAGTGCAATGGTTGCAGAGTAAAAATCAGACCAGTATATACCACTTAATATTATTTGATGCCTCAAAGAGATCAATCATCAACCTGCTATGTATACATATTCAAGCACATGGTGTCTAAATTGTGTAGGAGAGAATGATGCGGATGAGTTTAAGAGCCTGCATAGTGTAAATGCTAGATTAAAACCACACGATAAAAAAGCCTCTCACTGCTATAGCTAATTAGTACTTTCAAGTAGTTCTTATTAAATGATGTTGATTAGACATATACCTTGTAATAGTTTAGTTACATAATGAGATGTAACACTACATGGTGTTGTCTGTTCAGTAGGAGGTTTAGTCTGGAATCAAGGAGGAGAGTGTTGGGGGAAGAGCCTGTTTTCACATACCACATAACTGAGTGATATAGGTACTGTGATTTCCTAGCTATGTTGCGTATAATTCAATATTTATGTTATTCTTTCACTGATCTTGATGGCCATGATTGAGTCAAGTTGAAATTATGTACATAATGCTAAGACATGCTGCTGGGATATAGTGATTACAACACATTATATAACAGTCAACCCTTCATTTCCCATTCTTGACATTCCTGACATACCTAATTCTTAGGTGTAGTATAGTATAGTATAGTATAGTATAGTAATAATAGTTGATGCATGCACTAAGAAATAGGAATTGATGGTATATAAGTGAACTGTTATATAACAAGGTGGCAATGGTATATGACTGGTGATGTAATTTCCTGAAGGCTAGGTCATGTGCTGTGATTAACATCCTCTCTTTAAGATCTCCGGCTTACCTCTATCAAACATGCTTTCAGTTCCAACTGAGGAAAGGTCAATATACCAGAGGCAGTAGTTCATTCAAGTTAACCTTGGGTTACCTAGGTTACACCTACCTAGCAGAGGTGACCCTTTGCTCAATTTTTTTGACTGAAAGCCTATTTTTCTATCACCATTAGTGTTTTCACAGTGCTTTAGCTACTTTGGTAGTATATAGGATTTTAGCATATGAAAAAGTGTGAGGTTATGTGGAAGAGAAAAGGAATTTTTTGGTAAATGTTGGTATTTGCTCGCAGACAACCTTGGCACTGTTGTGCATGTGTAATCATTTGTACAGGAGCAACCCAGAAGTTCCAACATCACCTGGAAAATGGCTTATAGTTGTGTTAAATTAACTTTTTAAATTTTACATAAGTGATGTATTGTGTGGAGTAATAAGTATACATTAGTTTTCCCGGTGCAAATGTCACCAATGCAAAAATTCTCTTTTAGTAGCCAATATAGTGAAATTGCACACCTGACCTGTTTCTGCAATGTTTAACCTCTGAATTTCCTGCTTTAACAGCTAACTGGTTCCTGATCTCACATCCAATCCTCCCTTCATTTGGCAATCACTCCTTAACACGGTCCTCAACACCTTGTAGCCATGGTAACCCAGTAACATACACTGGGCTGATTTAGTGCGGAATAAAAATAATAATTTCAGTTGTGTTGTGGTATGGCTAGGTTTGCAGGTTATTGTATGCTTGCCTGAATACCCTAATATCCTGTGCATTTTAGCTATTAGCTTTGTCACCCTAGCATTGTATTGATATTGAATGTGTGTGGCAAGCTGGTCCCACACTTTGTTGCACGGTCTGCGCCGCACACTCAAAATCCAATTCTATACTTGTGGCACGATATGGCACTGCAATACATTTTACCTCACTTCCACGTAGCTGTGTGCAATATTGTGAATTCATCATTAGCTCTGCCATATAATTATGTTTATTGACACTTGTGTATATGCATCATTATTTTAGCCCCTGCTACATTGTGTTCATCATCATACAAATATTACAAATTATTGAGGAGCATTTTCAAAACCGGTTTATACATAAGCTTGAGTGGTTATGCCAGTGTATGTATATTATAATGGTTGATGTTCAAAGAGAGTTATGGCATAATAGTTATAAGTACTGTCATTTTAAATTATGGTTCAATTGGTGCTGTAGCTAGAGTATAATTGCATACTCAGTTCCTGTAAGAATGTGTTAAGTGGAGTCACAGAAAACTGTCATGTATATAGCAATATTGCTGTGTGCTGTGTTGAAATCCTTACAACCCTTAATAGATGAATCTAGATCTCTATTATGCAAATGAATATCATACCACCATCTGGTATATACACGCAAACCTGTGTAATAGCACACTGTAGTATGGGAGTGCCCCTTGAGCTGCTCCAGCTGTTGTATTTGGGAGGGCTGAAGCCTGAATTTCATTACTCTGACCTGAAATTCCTTGAATAGTGTGCCCTCATTAGTTGCCAAGGTAACGGAACCACATGGGCTCAGTCTGTGACGTACACATGCAGAGGAAGTTACCAGAGGCATCTGTCCCTGTCTGGTTTGTATGGAGAGCCGTGATGTCATTCTGCATCACTGCCACTCCACCACATTGGTTGATTGCTACACTGATACTATACAGAACTCCCTTGTGGATTGTCAGTGATGTCATGTGATGTCACTGCTATGCAATATTATATGCATGGACTGTTGAGGTACCTGCGTCATTAGTGGCTACTCTATAGCATTGATGATATTTCTCAGGAATGACTGTGGTATTCATAGGAACATTGTCTCAGCTAGAGTCATTGCTTTTGCCCACCCACCAGTTTGAACTTGAACTCCTACACTTTCTGGACTGTGATCTTTGGGCAGTGAGCAACTGTCTCAACTATCTATGGCTCAGACTGACCACCTGCATACAATTTAATACCCTTACCACCAAGCCAATACCCCTTTAACTAGTAGATCATCACACATATTAAAACCTCTATGAAGGATATAGCCTCTGAAAATATCCCATAAGTAAGGACAAAGTCAGCATAGCATACTACAAAGTAGATCCATTGGTCTTCTTGCTATGGATGTCCATAGGTCATTGTCTCAATCTAGTTAACTCACTCTATTGCTGATGTGTATCGAACATCTTCTGGCCTGGTAACTGGTGATGTTAGACAAACAAACTAAGGCAGTGGATACCCTGGTGCCTGGCACTGCATGTTCACTAGGTAACATACGGTGTTCTGTGTTTGGCTTTGTGTAAACCAACACACACATTACACATACAGTACACATTGGTGAAACATCCAATGAACTGTAGGTATAGAATGTTATGCTTGTTTTTATGCAATCAGAAAGCTAGCTATAGAGTTAGTTGTTGCCTCGTACCCTGGCACTTTTTTCTACCCACACATAATGAGCCTGAGTACAGGGCTAAGTCAGTTAGTGTCTGGTTATGATGCTGCTCTTTCTAGTATATAGGACCAGCCCCATCACATTAAACATATAATGCCTCAAAGGATAATGTATTAGGTTTTTGGCCCCTGGCCCCCTCTGTTGTCACTGCAGGATGGTCTGACTTGGTACTTTTATTCCTAATTCCATTAAAACCTCCCTATAGCCCACCCTCTCTTCTGTCAGTAGGGCTACCTCTAAGTGACTTACAGTACTTCGACCTGTAGTGGTGATCCATATAATAATCTTAGGTGGTGGACCAAGTTGCTATAGGGAGAGCACTGGCTTAACCTATTGAGGAGGTGTTGTTAAGATAAAAGGAAAGAGACTTATGATTCTATTGTGACCTAGGAATGTGCCAGTTAACTTCTATAAGTCTTTGAGCTGCTGTGTGGACTCGCCACTCAGTGGGCTAGTTAATATCAATTCTCCTGCAGCCCCAGGGGCCTAGGAAACACTGCCTCCTTAAATAACCCTATTAAATTAGCCTGAGCCTTTGTATGTGAGACAACAGAGTTTCCCAACTTACCCCCAACACAATTACCCACTTGGAATTAGAGATAATTGGAGTGGGCTAGATCATGGAGTTGTTTGTGTGCAAACTGCTCTGAATGGTTGAAAATGTTGCCCCACTAACCAATAGATGTAGACCATTGACTCTAGAGGTGGGCAAGAGTGAAAAAAAAAACAGTAGATGGGCGGGTTAAGGACGGGATCAGCAGGTGCTCTATTCTTCTATGTAGGTGGGGTTTTGGCTCTCCTGCAACTAAGAGGTATTGTTTCTTTATTGCAGCACAGGAGCTGGTGGGTGTCCACCACCATGTTATGATTGTTGAAGAAATGAAGAGAGTTGAGTGGGCTGATATATGGGGCATGCGAGGAATTTCCTCTGCTCATGTCACTGACCACACTCAGCCATGCACACACGCTGAACTTGTTTTCTTATAATATAACACGATTATCAACACTCCTTTGGATATTTCATGACGGTCGATGATTCCCTCTGGAATTGTAGAACCAATCCTATTGACCTGGTGTGTGTGTGTGTGTGTGCAGTTGACCACAATGGTGAGATTCTGTGGTGATCGGGTATCTACTGTTTATTTCAATCCAGAGATCGTGTCTTGTTGTGTCGAGTGTTCGTGTGTGCCATGCTCACTAGAACAACAAACTATCCCTGTAGTGGGACATTGTTATTGTAAACTTCTCAAATCCCAGCTTCCTCTGCTGTATCCATCAACAATTTATTTATGCTATATATATATATATATATCAGTAACATTTTCAAGGGATATTCTATTATCATTGGCATCTAACTATGAAGTTAGAATTAATTCCTGGAAGACTTTGGTTACCCGGGTTGTCATTGTGTGGCTGGTAATGGAGTACTTGTGGTAGAGCTGTGGTGTGTACGTGAGAGGCATCTCCTGGTGTGTGTGTGTGTGTGCAATGGACTGCAGGGCTTCCACTATTGGACCTCCTTTTGTGCCCTGCACTGCCTCCTTCCTGTACCTTGATGACTGCTGAGCTGCCTGCATCTGGAATGCTGGTCTTAATATTGTAGATCTTCTCTCTCCCTCACTGGTGGTGAGGGAATTTCCACATGGAGCATCCTGGTCATGTGTAGGTGGAGAGGGGAGGTTGAGGGGGGATGAGGGCAAGACCGTGTTTTAGATCAGTGTTTGGTTGTCACCTTGGAATGGTAAGTTTGAATGGTTACTTAGTCTCATTTGGTGTCAGGTTTTACTCGAAGGTTCTGCTATTTGTGTCTACAGGTATGTGACGTGTGTGACCATGTTAATTGTGTGCGTGGAATACCTGCGGTTGTTAGAGAGAATAGTTCATTTAACCACGCATCTGGCCTCAATTTGCACTCTGATTAGTGAGACATGTTCCAGTATCACCACACTCGGTTACTCTCTTTCTCTCTCTGTTTGTGCGTGGGTTAGTCCAGAGTCTGCAGATAAAACATTTGCACGAGGCTAGAATGACCAGACATGCGCGATTCCTATTGTCTCCGCACACGTCCCCCGATGTCGGTCAACATGTTAAGTAGGTGTGCCCATCAGTTGGGGCGGCAAGTATCCACACACGCTGACCTGGTGGGATGGATCAGTTTCCTCATATGTTGAGTGTGTGCTGTCGGATACAAAATGGATCAGAACGTCTGCCAAGAGTGTTAATCAACTAAGTTCTCCTGAAGGAGAAAGGGGGTGCTTGACACCAATTTCAGGTTCTCCTTAAAGATGGTTTGTGCTTCATGTCAGACACTGGAAATACAAATACTCACTGTGTGTTCATGTAAACAGAGCAGGTATCGTCGTCAATTGTTCTTGTGGCAAATGTGGGCGTGTGCGTAGGCTGCATAGTAAACAGGCAAAGAGAGTGCGAGAGAGACGTATCCTTGGATGCAGTTTCGATTCTGTTAGCTTTCGGTGGAGAATCTGATTCTCTTGTGAAAGAAATTCCACCCCCTCTCACTCCAAAGCTAAACTCCTTCTCGCCAATCATTTTGAAGCCACTATTAATGTAGTATTATACTCAATGATCGGACATTAAAGTACTATGTTTGTGTCTGGTCGAAAAATGATGATTTTTTTCTCTCTCCAGATTGAGGTTTTGAGTGGTACAATGGAAGATATTGCCAATCATGGCAAGACTCTCAGAGCAAACTGTGACGCTACATTTTCCGAATCCTTAAAAAGGTATACATTCACACACCTACTTACTTATGTATGCTAATATCCCTTAGTCTTGTTCAGTGAATCATCAACTCCCTAGAGGACTTCTTAATTCGCTTATAGACTTGTAGAATACCATCGTCTATATTAGTATTATGTTACCCACCATACTAGGAGCCGCCGGTAGTCTGGTTTTTGACTCTCCTCTATATCTCCTTGCAATACTAATTACATACATTCACCCCACGTCATTGAGTATTATAATAGTAGTTCCATGGTTTACTTTGAATCACACAGATACTCCAAGGTGTACAAGCATGTAGAGTTTCATGCACGCCAGAGGGAACTGAAGCTCCAGGTATTATACATAGTTATATAGTATGTGTGTATAATGATTTCAGGGTACAGTTTCATTCTAGAGTGCTCTTTCATGTGGCCATGTCACTCTATGTAACCACCACATACACACCAGAATTGAGAGAATCATGAAACTGTAATTGTGAAGCTTAATGCTCTATAAACACATGTCACGAATAAACTGTCCATTTCAAAGTTAAGAAACAGCTTTTCCCATTGTATCTGGAGTTAGCACATGTGCAGGTAATATAATACAATGGATTGGTGATCCGTAGATGAGTGTGCGATTCTAACTTGAGTCATGCAGCAATGTACGGTCATATATCAGAGTAGATAACTAAAATACAGTGGAACCCTACTATTACGTAGCTTGGAACTTGTACTAGTGAGGTGGCAGGCTTTTCGTACAGAGATATATATGCAATTTGACTAATTTGTTCTTAGCGTACTGGCAGTTGTAGTGAGGTGGCCTGGATTAGAGAAGTTGAAATGGGGAACTCCACTGTGTAGCTATATAGCAGTGAAGCTATTTGCTATCGTACTTCCTGTGGACGACTCTGACCTCAGAGAGAGTCCTACAAACAGAGCCTCCCTTCTGTCAACACAGCACTCCATACAACTTGTTAGCACATTCCACGTTCCCAGCTTCACAGTCCAGTTGTACAGGCATTGGCTATTTCCTGCCACAGAGTGTGCTATAGCTTACTTATATCTAGATCATTTCCTATTTTCTTGGCTTTGAGTCTGATCAAATCTGCCTGGCACCCTCATTGGTATAATATACTAGCTGACCTTTAACTTTATAGTCAGCGTGTCTCTTTACCCCTTCCTTTCGAAGGTGGTGTGCCAGCCAACTTAGCACGACTAACATATTAATTGTAGCACACATCAAAAGTGTCTCTAACGTATTATGTAGAGGAGATTAATGGGTCGTTTGTTAATCTACTTCCACATCTCTTTCCCTCCCTCCATCCCTCTCTCTCTCACACACAAAACCTCTACCTTCTTTCTATCTCTCACCTATTGTCCAGGAGTTTGAAAAGCAACAAGGACGGTTGGATAAGTTGGAAAGGAAGCAGTCGGGCAGTTATAATCCTTCACAGAACCCCTCACAGGGAGGAATGCAAGCCAAACTGGAGCTGGTGAGCCAAGCCTCACAACTGCCTTTCCTTCCCATCGAATATCAGATATTGATCAACTCAAATATTTTTAGATTCATTAATCTAACCAGTTCTCGGATAGTATAACAAACATGCTATACTATAGAACAACACTATAATGTAACTACATGGTCAACTTTCCTGGTTTCAAGTGGACATGCCTCACCTTGAGAACAGACATTGTCAGACTTTAGTGCTAAGCCCTGGAGTTGAATACTATGTTTGATGCTAGCCTAAGTGACGTGTGCTAGGTTTGTAAGTGGTGGTTTTAACTATACTACCTACTAATAGGCCAATAGTGCTATGCACTAGTGTAGTAAGTAGTGGATATAGCAATGAATAGTGTTTCACCTGTAGTGATAGGCCATGGGAAAAAAGATGGTGTTGATATAGTGCTCCGATTCTAACGGTCTGCTTCATACTCTCCTCCCTACCTTCAGACTCAACGCAGTCTAATGTCCTCAAGAGCAGACTATGATCGCATTCACCAGAGAATGATGCAGGAACTACCACAAGTTATAGACGGTAGAGTTGGTTACTTTGAACACTGTCTTCAGGCTGTTATTGAGGCACAGGTATATCACCAGCACTTATAGTGAAACCTGTCTATAATGACCATCTTGATAATAATACAATGGAAAGAGTGGTCAGTTAAGGAAGTGATCTATGAAGGTTATCTGTCAACAGTGTAAGTACTGTTGGGACATGAAATATAGTCTTTATAGAGAGGAGGTCTTATAGACAGGTTTCAATTTATGGAATCATGCCAATATATAGATTGTGTGACCGTACTAATTGGTCCACTGCAGGTTTTGTACTACCACGACTGTGCCCAGTCTCTCTCTCACTGTCTGGAACAACTAGGAGCCGACAGAGATGTCCCCGAAGAACAGGACCTTCAGACAGCCTCTGACAAACTCCTAGCCGACATAAAATCTCTCTCCATAGTAGGAGACTCCCCGTCATCCACATCATAGCCCGGACTTACTCACTAACTCACACTCCTACCTTTCCAACATGGACTTGTGTGTTTTTATTTGTATGTGTGTACTCACTGGGAGCCATATATCGCTCTCATCTCCACTATTACATGGTTATGCTAAGAGAGGCATCTCATTTCATCCTATTATGGGCTTGTTGTGAATGAAGAGTAATGTGAGACAGGTTCCTCTTGGTTAGGTATGACCATGTGACATAGTATCAAGCACTCGTCTCGCCCACTCATTTGAGACTGTTATAGCGGCTGATCCACTATATTTAGCAGCCCACTCACCCAGCAGTGTCCACCATGGCCAGACCTTACTATAGCCACCTGAGGGTGTGGGTGTTCAATACATCCTTATTTATCCCTCTATTTCACCTCTTTGATCCACTACAAGGCACACTACAGGGGGAACTCTGCTAATGAGCAATTGAAGTGTGTATTAGGTCTTATCACAAGCCTGCTAACTGAGAACAGTACTCTATCGGTGAAAACATTATAACTGTTAACAACTTCCCAGGTTTAACTTCACTTCAGTCAAAAACTTAACATATGGCAGTTGAGCTCTATTTTATAGCGCTAAAGATCGGGATTTGGTGGTGGCCACTTTGGTGAAGTTGAATCTGATGCCTTCAAATACTCTTGAAAGTTAACGTGGTGGATGTGGTTCTATTAGGGAGCCCACTGTGTGAAAAGCAGTCAACTTTTTCAATTGCAACCAGCATGGTTATCCTCTCTGTTTTTGTTTATGGCTGGTGTCTAGTAGTAGCCAGCCGGGCCAGCCAGAAGAAACACTGCCTGCCATTGATTTTGAATCCACTGCCACTCTCTCTGGCCAACCCACACACTCAGAAATGACTGGACAGACTGAGCCGTAATGGGGTACAGCCCAAACCCACATCTCATCCCACACATAACTGTTGACTCATACCCTCTAACACACCATAGTATATACAGTGCATACATACCATGCTCACTGCCACACTGGATTTCCCTTCCCAACCATACATTCATTATTACATCCTGATCAAATCTTGATGGGAAGTAGGAAACACTTAGGATCTTATATAGCTGATCAGCTACCTTTTTTACATTGCTTTCTTTCCACATCAGCAAGATAATTTTTTTAAAAATTTCTTTATTATTTCACAGTTATAAACTGGTTCACTGGTTGTTATAATAATATTTTACTATTGCTAGCTGAGTGAAATGTGTTTTAAAGAAAATAGCATAATGATGTTAAACAGATAGGGTGCAATGTAAAAATTGTTAGATGTGCCATCTGATGGGCAGTGAAAATACGTTGAAATGTGTAATAGAACAATCAGTTTAGAGAAACACAAACCATCTCATACAAAAAGATATAAAGAGGGAGATTGAAGCAGGATGGTGACCCTGCAACTTGTGTGAATAAATTGCTTAGCACCACTATAGAGTGAAATATGAAAGGGAGGAAAAGATGGTGCAGGTAATTATGTACACATGTATAATGTGATAGTGAGAGGAGAGAAAGAGGAGGGACAGGATATTGGACTGACTCCAAGAAAAGAGCAAGAAGGTGATGAAAATACATACAGACACGAACACAATAGTCTAGTCATTATCTCTTAAAATTTGCTATGTGCTTCTCATTGCAAGGGAGAGAGTGGGGTGGGCTCGACCTTGAGCTCCACACCAGCTAGGCTGGTCGCGTCCGACGTAGAGAGGGGTGATTGCTGTTGCTGTTGAACGTGGTGGATGGCCACCTCCGATGTGTTGCTCGATGTGAGAGAGGCCACTTCGGGGTTTGCCGCCTGTTGGAGTTGCGATCCGCGCAGGACGTTCCTTGCCGCCTCCTTCTCGTGAACCTTCTTATGACGCTTGCGTTCATCTGATCGGGTGAATCTTCGACCACAGGTGTCACAGGCAAAGGGTTTCTCACCCGTGTGGGTCCGGATATGGGTGGTAAGGTGGTCAGATCGTGAGAAACAACGAAGACAGATGTGACACTGGAACGGTTTCTGGCCTGTGTGGATCCTCAGGTGTCGTGTAAGCTCATCAGATCTAGAGAATCTCTTACCACAGTTCTCTACTGGACAGACGTGTGGTTTCTCTGAGGGAGTCTTGGGTTTCTTGGGGACGGAGGGATTGAGGTTGCTGCGTCGAGTGGGCGTCTTCCTTGGTGGCTTAGGCTGCTGTTGCTGCAATGACGCTCCCAGTAGGCCGCCCGTGTGATTGTTGCCGGCCACCGAAAGGCTTGGGATGTGCTGTGACGGCATGGAGAGGGGCGCCTGTAGCGGGAGAAGCGAACTCGCGGTCAGGTCGCTGAAAGTCGAGGAGGCGAGGAGCGAGAGGGCGGAGGAAATCTGGCGCGGGTTTGACACCATCGCGTTGACCGAACTCTGCGAACGTCCCACGCTCGTATCAGAAAGAGATATCGCGTCGAGCGGGGATGGCGACATGGTAGATGACGGTTGTGACGGCGCCATAGTACAGGGAAGAGGTGGGCTTTGAGCTTTCACACCGGAGTCCATGCTCGGCCATTGATGAGGTTGAGGGAGGCAACTTGGAAGAGTGGGGGCGGACACGGGAGTATGCGGAGATAACCGGGTACTTTGGGTCGTATACCAAGTGTTCATGCACTGGGCATCCGAAGGAAGGCTGGGTGCAATGTTGGGACTGTGTCCAGGTGTTTGGACGTTCATCTCGGGCTGGATGTCTGCATGGCTGAGGGGAGTCGAGTGCTGCCCCATCAGGGCACCGTTCAGTGGCGACTCCATCTTGTTGCTATAGGGAGAGAGGATCTCTCGCTGTGTCGGGTACGCTGGATCTGGCTCGTAGTGGAGGCTTAGCGGTGGCGTATAGTAGCTATTGACCATCTTAGGCAGCTGCTCCATAGGTGGAGGAGGAGGGCTGTGCTGTTGCTGGGAAATCATCTGGCTGCTGGTGACACAAGGTGGACTCAGCGAACCTGGATGTGGCGGCGTTCCGATCTCGTACTTGTGCACGGCGTAGCAGTTGTTCATCATGAGCCCGCTGCTGCCGCCACCGACCACCGCTGTGCTGCTGCAGCCGAAGGTTCCAGGAGCTGCTGCTGCGGCAGCCGAGTAATAGCTGTTGCTGCCTGCTCCACCTGGAGCGCAGGTCGCGGAAAAACTGAACGGTCTCTGCGTGCAAACTTCGACTGCCATCGCTGGAGGTTTAGAATCGTGTACAGTGCTGCTAGCCAGTTTGTGAGGAGCAGCGAATTCTGCCAGGGATAGTTGAGGCACCTTGCTTGTAAGACTGTTGTTTAGCTGTTGTCCTTCGACACTTACTGACTAAGAGTTGAAGGTGTTCAAATCTTAGCTCTCGTCGGTCGAGTCCCTCTTCTTATACTCGGCGTGGGGAGTGGGCGATAAAAACTCTGAAGCGTCAAAAGTTCTTTTCCGTTTCACTCGCTCTGCGAGATTTGTGTTGGAAGTGGCGAGCTGCAGCTAAATATACCGTTTGCGTGGGTTCGTAAAGTACGTCGCCAGTTTATTCGAGTTGCTGTTGCAGTTCCATGGCGCATTGCGTGGGCGAAATCACCTAGATTTGCATTTACGGCGGATGTCGGCGTAACGACTCGTAATGGCCGTATCCGGTGTAGTATTCCTTGTTACCAGGTACTGTAACGCTATATTACTCTGATATCTTAATAAAAATAGCACTGATCTTTGTGTGGCTTTGACCCAGAGCCATTGGGCTCCTTCTTTTACACCGCCCACACCATGTAATTGGACTTGTTTTGTTTTTCTAGTCCTCCCACTCAAACCACTGTACTATTATTATCCCCAGTGAACTATACCTTAGTTCTGTTTGTTTTGGCATGCTCCTATTACATGGAGTCAGCATCACTCATGCACCACTCAGGTAGCCTATTACATATTCCACACGTTCACTGATGACTTTAGTGGGAATAGCAGGTCCAGTTTTGGTAGCCGAGAACAAGGACCAATCTGTTCTCCTAATGAACAGGTGCCCACCTATTCCAGGACTATATACATGTATCACACAGTTCGTGTCATTCTGTGCTCCACAAGTTCTGGCGAAGCATCGAAAACATTGCGGTCAACCAGTTAATATAATCACAACCACATGCGGAATTTCATTATAGGTGGGAATATACCATATCTTACAGTGTGATCGTTCACGTGATAATAAGAATCATTTAGTACCTAAATTCATAGCTACATAATAACTATATTTATGGCATCGTTGTGTTGCTGTGCTGTACAGGAAGTCCCTGAGTATTTGACACAGCCAACCCTGGAAGTACTAAATAAACTGTTTGCACATGGCCCAGTTCAAGCCCTGGCTCAAGAGCATTGTTTTTAAAAATCATATGCATACATAACGAGCTATGAAACACTGAAGGGTATATACAGTGACGCATTACAAATAGCTAAAGTACACATGGAGATCCTGTTGTGTTATGAGGAACAACTGACTTTGAGGCGATGGGCCCAGGAAGGTGGCGGTCGAGCATACCCACTAGTCTCCGCATCAGGCTGCACTAAATAAGGGTTACTAAGTACACGCTGTAGCTTATGTACTACAGAGAAATCTCCATAATCCTCTGCTCTTCGAATGGCCTCCTCGGCCATCCAATTTCTTAAAATGTAGCGAGGGTTTGAGGCTAGCATTTTTTCCATTCGAATTCCCTCAGAGTAGCTGGCAATCTGTTCCATAGAGTTTTTCTCGGCCAGTCTGACAGTGAGAGAATAGTAGAGTCCCAGCCAGTTCTTCCATGCACTGTGAGCCAGTAACCTTGGCATCACCCAGGTGTGTCCAGGAAGCTCGTCTGTCACCAAATCTGCCAAACTAATTTCAGACAACTCCCTAAATGTCATTGTGAAATCTGCTTCTTGGTTTTCCATTATATTCAACAGCCTTGTGATCAAAGTTACAACTTCTTCTTCATCCCTTTCTCCTCCTCTGCCTAGCCCCAGCTTTTTTGACATAAGACCAATAAATGCATCATTAAATGCTGCAGGGTAGAGCATTACCATTTGGTTCAAGTCTTCAAGGTCACTTGTGTCTGTTACAATAGGTCGGAGTGCAGTTTGCAGTTTTATCAGATTATGATGAGCTACAGAAGGCTGACACTGGTAGCAGTACATACCTTCATCGTCTGAGGTGTTAGGGACAAAGTTTGGGTTGTACCGCTCCATTAACCCAAATGGTCCGTAGTCGATGGTGAGCAAAAGAAGACTGAAATTATCCGTGTTGCAGACTCCATGAGTGAACCCTACACTCTGCCATCGAGCTATCATCTCTGCTGTCTTATTCACAACTCTGCCAAAGAATGCAGTGTATAGTCTCGATCGGTCACTGTGATGGAGAATTAGGTCAGGGTAATGTTGCTCGATAATTAGATCAACCGTCTGTTGAAGAAGACCAAACTCGTGGTAGTGTTGGAGAATCTCAAGAGAACCTATTCTGAACCAAGACGGTGCCAGTCTCAGGACCACAGCCGTCTTCTCTTGTCTCGGATGTCCATCATAGAACTGATCCCTCCAGACAGTGTCACTGGATACCACAAGACTCAGAGCTCGGCTGGTAGGCACACCCAGAGCATACATGGCCTCACTTGCCAAAAACTCGCGTACTGATGACCTGACTACTGCTCTACCATCTCCGCTTCGACTATAGGGTGTCTTCCCTGATCCTTTCAACTGAGCCTCCCAGTATTGCCCCTTATTGTTCAGGTAGGTTCCCACTAGGACAGCTCTCCCATCCCCCAACTGGCCAGCCCAGTGACCAAATTGGTGACCGCCATAGCGGTGTGCTAGAGAGATGGAATTAGGTGGCTGAGGCTGATCACCCGAGACAAACGCCAGAAACCTCTCACTGTGTGCACAATCACAAGGATCCAAGTCAAGAACACCCCTCAAAACAGCTTCATTGAGTGCCACAAGTAAAGGTTTAGTTTTAAAAGGTGTGGGAAAAACTCGGGAAAACGACACGTTGTATACTTGACGGACATAGTTTTTCTCAACTGGATCTATGGGCAGTGTAAGGAGTGGGCTATTATTAGAAAATGACCAATCACGGAAGGACACTCCCCCAGTGTCCAGCACAGTGCAATTGTAATATTGAGAACTTCTCAAATCAACATCCCACTGTGTTCTGGTCTGAGCAAAAAGGCGGTGGCAAGAACTCCTAGAAGACAGTGAGAACAGGAACACTAGCTCTAGCCAGGTGAGTCGCATTCTTGATCAGATTTGCACTCAGCCTTCCTTCACTGACCCCTATAAAGATATCAAGTGTTAGTAACTATACAGTAGATGACTGTGCACACACTGCATGACACTCACACTCTCCCCAATACCTCTTCTTGGGTACAAAGGTCAAGCACTCTAGCAATCAGGAAGTGATTACTTTTGTACTTTGTACCATGTGTTCAGTCACAGGAAACTCATTTCACCAGATTGAAATTTATTGTATAGCACACACTGTACAATAATAGTACATCATCTGACAAAACAGCAGCTAAGACATCATGTTTTAGCTTATAATAATAATAGCAAAATTACAAAATAATAGATAATCTGATCCTAACAAAGTAGCTGTGTGAGTTTTTCAGTCTACTTTCTCTGGTCCCTGGCGTAGTATTCATCCAGAATCTTCTGAGGAATTCTCTTGAGCATCTCTTTGGGAAAAATACGCAGGAGGTTCCAGCCAATATCCAAAGACTCAAACACTGTACGATTCTCATAGACACCTGCACAGTAACATTGTTATGGATAAGTCAAGAGAGTATATATATATAGCACTATAAGAAAAGCTAAGTATAGTCATTAGCACTAAGTATAGAACCGTTAAACAAACCAATCAAGACACACTGAAACAATCTTACAGTACTACCTTCTATCTGTCAATGTAGAGTGGCATGTTGGATTTTAGACAAAGGGACATACATAGTCTATCAAACTAATAGTGGTTAACCTCCATGACAGGGACAATATATATGGGGAACTCCAAAATGATCACTGTTATGTTGGTCCACTCAATATGCAAAAGGAAAATTGGCTTAACTAAACATGATCCAATCATTCGCCATAGACGGGAAGTGATATATTTTCAAGTATGCACGGTAGAGGTGTTATACTATAGTACAGTGCATTGCACATTCATAGCATAAATAGCACTTAACCTCCAGTCAACACAGGAAAGCTGGATGTCTGAGAGTCTAGATGCTCAATTTGGCAGCCTCACCCATCCACAGTACAATAATATAATATATTAAAATACACTAAGGGGGCCATACCATACAATACAATACATCATGTATGTAAATATGCAAATATTGTGCTGACTAGGGCCGAGTTCTTGGAATGCATTAATTTCATTGAATCGTTACACAGAGAGTGGAATAAGCACACCACAAATCACCTCATGAACACACATGAACACAGTGCTTATTACACGTTACTAATACTGACGATCACACATGTGCAGAATTATTAGTAGCGCGTAAGCGCTTGCACAGGAATCTCTGACTTTGTGTGTGACATGTGCAGACTGACTTTGACAGATAAAGTTTTTCTCAAATTTCTGGAGGAACTCAAGGTAGAGGAGATCGTCAGGAGTCAAGGCTTCTTCTCCAACCACTGCCTTCATGGCCTGCACGTCTTTACCGATAGCATAGTTGGCATACTGTATTGAGAGTGAGGGAGAGAGAGCGAGAGAGAGAGAGAGTAAGGGAATGAACGAGAGAGAGAGAGGAGTGTGGGCGAGTGGGTGAGAGGGAAGTTGAGGGGGAGTGAGGGAGCGAGGAAGGGAGGAAAAGAGTGAGGGTGAGTGAGAGAGTGCGGCAAAATGAGAGAAACGGAAGAAAGCAATTATATACAGTGCATATTTGGCTAAATCTTTTCATGCTCTTTATGATAATCAGCTAAGTTGTCTTTTGAAGGGTTTAGAGCATGCCAATTTAACGCAACAGACACAGCATAGTAGGAGACCCAGAATAATGCAGACACGAAACCCTTTTTGCTGGGGTGAGAATGCCCATGCCAAGTATCACACACAGCCGGAGGAAATTGACCAGCGAAAAGTCTTCTCTGCAAAAACCAGCCATCTTTAGTCCTTGCAAAAGCTTCCTAACCGATACTAATACAGTTAGCATTTCCTGGGAACCTCAACGAATACAATTAGCACTAATATATAATAGTTGAAAAACTGGAGGAGTGACAGAGTAGAAATGAGAAGACATGATCTTGCATAAATGATAGGATAGACAGGTATTCAGAGAAACCAATGAGGAGAAAAAACCAACACAATTAGTCTTTTGACCAATTCCTCTCTATACCAATGAATCGAAGAAGCGTTTTCTCAGAAAATTCACTCTTCCAAGACAGCAGCATTACAGTGTTAAATATCATGCCTTGGGAGCTTGGTTTAAATGCTAATCTCAGTACTTAGGAACTAGGGTTCCTGGAAAGGCAGCCTTTTCGCTGCCTTCTCAGGTTAAGTATGTTAAACAAGAGAGAAGAGATTTGGACAACCATTATGGGATAATGTTACAAATTGGCCGTCCACCACTGTAACGGGAGGAGAGGCACGAGTCAAAAAAATTTTCCACCTCGTGCATTAGCCTTCCCAAATGAGAGTAATTGATCTTGGCAGGGCAGAGCCTACTAATGGCTGAATCTACTACAGCTGGGCTATATATAACCAGGGAGGAGGTGGAAGAAATGGAGGGATTACGTAGAACTTGTAAAACATATTGCTAAAGATTTGTGGCTATTCATGGGTCACGAGTGAGTGGTTGGGTAGGTCAGTGAGTGGTCGGGTACAGGTGGTGGTGCAGACTTTACTATTGTGGGGAAGTAATTGTCAAATTGGTAGCCAAGCCATTTAGACATTTTTAAGAGTGGTTAGATTTGAGAGGTTTATAACATATTGCATAATGTATTGCTCATGAGGATGAGGACAATGGAGGAGAAAGAGGAGAAGGATAAGGATGAGAAGGAGCAAGAGTAGGAGCATGAGGAGAAGGAGGAGCAGGAGGAGGAGGAGGAGG
>JAODVQ020492081.1:0-10147 GCA_025400075.2 Phenganax stokvisi
CAGCCAGCCAGCCAGCCAGCCAGCCAGCCAGCCAGCCAGCCAGCCAGCCAGCCAGACTAACAGATGGACGGACAGCAAAGCCATAGTCCTCATGCATCCATGCCAAGTGTTAAGTTTTTGAGAGTTATAAATCATTATTTCAAGTATACAAGCAACAGATAAGAATTACAAAAAATAATATTTCCCCATCCCCTTGCCCTTGAAATATTTGAGTGAATTGTGAACTTACTCTAGGGATCCTCACATTCGGAAATTCTGCCACCCAGATCCTATAGAAAGTAGATATTGAACAACAATCTAGATTCCCTTGTGAGAGGTCATCGGCTGCAAGAGCATATACATCAGATTTGGTCAAGCATGATGGCAAATGTATTTCATCTTTCATGGGCATATGATCACCAAGCTTCCTGATAAATATCCGCAACCAGCTGATTGCACGAACACTTGTATCTGTGTATTGGCCTCTTCCTAATCTTCCATGCTCTGCTACAACAACACCGCTGGAATACTTTGATTTGATGTTGGTAAAACGATTGTATCGGAGACCATGAACCATACGAAATGCTGTCTCACATATCTCTTCACCCATGACATTGTAAAGTATAGTTCCATTTGCTCTCCCGTGCTCTCTCATGTATGACAGCAGTTTCTGAGTCTGTGCAGTCTCAGACAATGAATAAAAATCAGTTCTTATGGATTCAATTGATTGTTGTGATAGTTTCTTAAAACAGGTGACACTCTTTCTGGAACAACAGCACTTAAACATCAGGGTAGAGACATCAAACTCGGGTACCCCTACATTAGAGGAAAGGGTACATGGTATAAAAGGGTTAATTAATGCAGGTTAAATATAGACCTTACATACTGTTAGCTACATTATCTTTGAGGCATAAAGTATGAAACCTACTCATGAACAAGCAATACTTATTAGCTCACAGATCAGGATGCTTGTAGATAAGGCAACTAGAATAATATATGTACATTATGTACAGCTGAGATAACCTTATAAGCAGAAAACAAGGTCAATTATACTGTTCTCTCTCTCACATACTCACTGATCTCACTGCCATATCTCTTCGTTTATTGTAACGCTCCTATTCCGTATAGCAACGCTGGGAAAACAACCTCACCTCTTTTCCTCCGCGCGGATTCAATCACAATCTCCTCGGTGACCATCTCTTCCACTTCTAGGCCGCTAAAATTTGAATCTGCAACGCTTGAACTTTCGTGGCAAGAAACCGTGGACACAACTGACAACGTGGTCATAAACGACGCCATTTTCCTCAATTTTTGCCACGTGTTTAGAGTACGCATGCTCAGTAAATCGACACGGTCGTGAGTTTTGGCGCATGCGCAGCTTTGGTTTTCCTTGCGCGCCGCATTCGTATAATATTATACGCTAAACGCATTAGATAGCTGCAGCTTTTTTCTCCGTTAACATGAGCGTATCTAGTACTCGGTCTACAAAGAGCTCGGGCTCCGTTGCAGTGACACGAAAGCCATGGTTTTTAACCTGCGTGAATGGCGATGTATTGCCGTGGAAAGATGGAGTTCGCCTGAAGCTACGCGATGGACAGTCGGCAGGACGTATAAGAGCGGTTTCGTTGTTAAACGAGAACGAGAAAACTATCACGGTAATTTGGCTACCTGAGATATGCAATACTCTTTTACCTTGCTACATTTTTGCAGCTACTCGGGACCGCAGGGGATGGAAGTCAGCAGTACAAATTACATTGTTGTCTCGGGAGTTTCCAAGGCGGTGCCAATAGTTTTTGTTCTGCACTATCAAAGGAGGACCCCTTCCAGTTCGCAAAGACCCTCGCTGAAAATAGTAATGTGCTAGATGAAACATCTCTATTGTGTTCTAACCCACGTAAAAGGAAGACAGGTATTTACTATATACACCTAACTAATTCACCCTAACTTGCATGTGGTATCAAATTGTTCTGTCAGTCATGTAACCATATTATGAGCCATGCTCACAAGTTAATGTGTCATTCAAAGTCACTGTAGCAGTATAGTTTCCTAGGGCTTTACTAATAATGTGTTTTAGATTTCATCTTAGGTCGTAACATTTGAACCTTATATACTTTATGCACAAGCCATTGTAATCTCACCAGCCTCCAAAGGCTCTACTATACGTTAGGTGTATACATATTGGCAGGTTAGCAGGTGGTGATTTAGAAATAGATTACAATAACGCACCACTACACATTGCACACATTAACTCTGTATTTATTCATCCGTACTTACTGTTCAGTTGGAGAACTAGGTAAAGCCAAACGTAGAGCACTGCCTCGCAGCCAAAATGATGATGAAATCTCAAATCATCACATTGGTTAGTCGACACTTAAAATACATACACTGTTGGTTATCCAGCATATTGCAGGAACGCTCCGTATACTAGTTACGGCAATGAGAGAACCTCGGCCAAGCTTACAAGTGCGGGATGTCAAGAAATGGTATGTAGAATTCCTTTCTGAGGCAATGCAGGAAGATCGTGAGGACCTAAGTAGTCCATTTCTTGTGATATGTTCTGTGTCCAAGGAGGAATTCATATCAGATCTTCTAGCATCCTATTCATATGAAGTTAGTTAATGTACTGTACAATGTAGAATTAGTTATGTTAGCAAACTGATTTTGCAAACACAAATGTGGACTACATTTCACAACTTCTCACAATCTTTTTGCATGATCTATGGCCGAAAATTGTTACCTGCAGGTAGGGCATGAAAATTTCTATATCCTGATAACAGAACATTTACGTGAAAACCCAAGATTGTTTTGACATTTTGACTTACAACAAACATTTATACGTAGCTCAAATTAAATGTTTTTATAAAATGGGATAATATCCCATTACAGTCCATCATAAGAGCTTACTTACCCTTGGCTCACATGAGAACATTTTTTTCTTTGCCAATTGATTATATACACTTGACCATTGTCTAGGTTATTGGTGGTGTACAAAGGTATTTCGCATTAAAAGAGATGAGTCAAAAGGGCCATGAGATAGTCGACCGTAGATGTGTTGTGTATGGACACGGTATCAGTCAGGCAGCAGCTCTTACTCTGGCCCAGCGTCATTACGAGACAAATTTTCTACGCCGAGCAACAAGCTTTCCCGAGATAGCAGGAACTTGTCGGCGTCTCATGTTTGCAGAATTTGGAGATGAACTAGAGGACACTGTGGATGGGATAATGCCTCCAGTACCACGATATAACACCCAGAGTTACAGGGATTTTAAAACCAAATGCCTTGCAATTCTAGTGAACACACAAACTGTGAGTACAACTATTACCAATTATTGGTGGATATGTACAAGGGTTATGGTAGTTATTTCTTCTGTCTGTCTGTCACTTTGCTATATATCTCTGTCTGCTGGCATGCTGGTTTCTACATGAAGCTTTTCTATAAATTTTAGGCCGTGTGCCTAAATTTTGATCTTTCCAATGCATGTTTAATATCTGCTCTGTGGTCAGATGTGGTGGCCATTTTATATTGTCTTATGTAAAAGGTGTGTAAAGTATTTTTTATGACTCTTGAATTTTTACCTTTAGCATTGTGGTAAAGTAAATAAAGCTGTGTGTAACCACACAATGGGGAACCTTCACACAGTTACGGTGGCCGAGAAGGGGCAACAACTTCCCTTATACAGCGATACCCTGCAATGGAAGTGAAGTGTGCAATCGTCAATGGAAGTGCATTTGTATATAACACTAAAATAAGTGGATATATGAATCAGCCATTAATAAAATTCTTCCTAAATACCGCTTCAAGGTTAATCTCAGCATATTTGTACCTTTCTTCGGAAAATTCGCTATAAAAATATCTGCTTTCGTGCAAAGCTCTGTATTATACATGCGTGAATATCATAAAGCCACACCTTCAAAAAGGCATGACCCCGAGAGGTTGGCGCATGGTGAAGGTGATGTGACTCTTCTGTTGTGTTTCATGTTTAATATGTTCTGGTGTATGCTAGCCCCAGCAAGTATGGCCCGCCATAGACGTACCCGCACAGCTTGTACATGCGAGCATTGTCAAGTTGTGTTCGGCAGCACCCCCTTTGCCGCTGGAATCTCATGCTGGACATATCCTTCCTTCGAGTCGCTGTTACTATATACAGTTAGTCTCGTGGACCAGACCCTCACGCAAGAATGGAGGGTCTGGTCAAACTGCTATAGTAGAGTTGAACACTGCTTTGGCTGCTATGCAACAGTAGCTATAATCAGGTGTTAGGCTCATGCAATATCATATGTATACCAGAGAGGTGTCACACTCATACCTTCACCACATAACCTTGTGAGGTCAAACCTTTTTTGGGGGGTGGCTTCACAATGTGCGTGAGTATATGCACAGAGCTTCGCATGAAAGCAGATATTATTTTATAGCGAACTTTCCGGAGAAAGGTACGAATATCCTGAGATTAACCTTGAAGCGGTATTTAAGAAGGATTTTATTAATGGCTGATTCATGTATCCACTTATCTTAGTGTTATAAATGCACTTCCATTGACGATTGCACACTTCAATTGCGCACTTCCATTTGCAGACTTCAATTGCAGGGTATCGCCGTATAATGGAAGTTGTTGGCCCTTCTTGGCCGTTTTGAGTCACTAACCAATTTATTTCACCTTTAGGCAAGCACATGTGTGTAGAGGTTGAATGGAAGGTTAGCGTGGATGGTTTGCACCTCAGCACCTTTTGTTTTCCTTGTTTTATGTACATTACTTTTAAAATTCTTGGAAATTAACAAAATGTGGTGACATTGTCATTTGTGAAGGAAATTACTCTGGCATTCATCTCAGTTAGGCTGATTATTTCCACAAGATGTTGAGTTAATGACCCTAACTTGTATACAGAATCCTTGTCTAAAGTGTTAGGCTGATTTTGCAGCCATTTCTACTAGTTAAGCTCCCAGACTTCAAATACTATTATCACCAATAAATTTACTAAAGTATATAGTCAGCTTTTACCAACCACCAGATGCACCTGAGAAAAAAGCCCAAGTTAGTGAAGTATGTGATTTGCGGATATATTCCCCTATCATACAATACTTTATGCCATAGATGTCATGTTATCTGTGATGTCAATTTAGCATCACAAAATTCAAATTATCTGCACGTGCCACTAACACACTCGGCTAATCATTACTAATAGTCTGTTAAACTTCATCACGCATACATTACTCACCTCCTACACGTAATTGAAATGGCTAAATTACTGTACAATGCTGAATTTTTGCCAATTCTCAAGCGCATCAGGCAGTAGGTAGAAACTAAATACATGTACCTCTCTGTGATGTAGTAGTCTGGGAGCTTAACTAAGAGAAGTGGCTGTAAAATTAGCCGAATTATAATACTTTAGGACCTCGAAATGTTTCTTACCTGAGAACCAAAAGGGAGAGATGATTTTTTGGCCCTAAACATAGACCAATAGACCACAATTATGCAAATAAAGTTTGGGCTCTTGACTTAAAGTTTTGTGGAATAATAAGCCTAACTGATTTTTCAGAAGACCTCAATTTGAAGCTCTATAGTGTTATATGACTAACACCTATGGTCATGTGACTAGTATCAATTTATACAGGGGATATAGAGGATCATTATTGCACATGACTTGCATCAATATCCCTTTACATTACCAAGATAATTCCTGTAGAGTGAAAAAGTGGTTAATATACTCTCTTTCTGCTTGAAACTGTACATCTTAATATTGTTAAATTTGTTTTGTACTCCTTTTCCATTTAGAGTGAGGCCATGGTTGAACAGGCTATTCAGATGGCATTGCAGCCTTGCCAGATCTATCACCTCATGCAGCAGGTATTCCTTAAATATGAAGAAGGCACACTGAAAGATCAGAAGAGGAAGGAAATGAAAGGGATTTCTTTACAAAAGGCTTTGGAAGGCCGATTTTCTGCGAAACTAACACAATTTAAGATATTTCAAGGCTTGAAGGTTTCAATTTATCACAATGTATATGTGTTACAATCTATTGGTTGCAGGATGACCAAAAGATTACCCTATTGAAAAAGCTAATGAATGGAACATTATCATTCTCCGATGTTGAAAAGCAAAGCTCAGACATGAAGTCCTTGGAGAACTTGAAAGAATCCTTTCAAAAAGAGGCTGGGATAGCGTGGGAAGATGCTATTGAAGGAAAGCCTGAGTATGCAGATCACCAAGTCCTGAAGAAGTTTAAGGTAGCCAAGGGAAAGGCCCCACCTAAGGAATTCAAGGTGCATTATAACTATGTATTGGTCACCTTGTAAACTTTGATTGGGAAATATTGAATTTTACATGGATTCTACAGATGTAGGTCCCTCTCTGTCAGATAATCTCATATCGCACGGCACCCGACTTTCTAGCTTCTAAAGGCTGTTTAGTCGAAATTAATTATCCCGACTTATACAACATTTCCATGTGCACGGTTACATATTTATATGATCACAGATTGATTGTCATTTTGATAGTTTATACTTTACTCTAATGTTCTCAAGCTTCTATAATACATCTCTTATAATCCTGCATATGTATATACTGCTGAATCATCTTGTGGCGAAAGTCTTCACTTATGTTCTTTTCATTAATCCTTTTACCATGACCTGTCTCCAAAGTCCATATGAGTGCCCACGTTCCCTTGTAAAATTGTTATAAATCTGACAATGTGTATGTACAACATCAAGTTTTCCATATGTTCTAGAAGCCAATAGGCTAAAAACTTAGCTGTCTAATGCATTATTTTTATGTGCTGATGGATCCTTGCATACTTATGCAAAGCCTATGCTACAATTCTAGAACGCTACACTTCACATGTTGTATATCTGTATAGATGTTTTGTGAGAAATTTGTTACTGAGAAAACTTCATCACCACCCAAGGAGAGCTCTACCAATGAAATGGTAGTGACAGAGAGTCAACTACTGATGATCCCTTTTAAGGACACCAGCATTGTTTTTTATGATATGTCTGAGGTGAGTGTATTGGTGTGTCAACCGGAGGTAGCTGACCTCCAACAGCACAGCACTCGCTATATAGCATGACCGTGAAATGCAAACTTGGACTGTTGCGATTGTATCGATCGCTCAATATGACCATTGATCGTTACTAACTTGGGTAAAAAAATCGCTATATCTCGGCAACAAAGTGATATCATGATAAACCCTTGACGTTCATTTCACCAAGATAGTGAAGCTTCAGTTTCGGCATGAAATATGCTTCGAAAAGTGAGATGCTAAGCTAGCTAATGTTGTATATGTGTTCTCTATTTATCTTTACTTCACCATGACAACAACTAGGAAATTGCTTTTCTGCATATAATGTAGGAACCCTGCTTTATATTACAGGTACTCTCTGAAAAGCAGTTCAAGACAGGTATCACAGGTCTCTGCATATCTATTGAAGACGCATGGATGGCTGTGTTTTATAACTCTAATTGTCTAATTACCTCAGACATTCAGGCAGTCTGTAAGCATAGTGATGCAAAAAACACCAGAGTAATTACTGTGTGCTCACTTCTAAGGTCAGATGGTGAGTAATTGCTTCATACAATTATTAAAATGTGCAATGACTAATATACTCAGGAGATATCCAACTGGGATATTCAAAAGAAATTGTTATTGCCTGGTGGGGAGACTACTATCATCCAATATGCCAAATTGATGACGTGAACACAATCATAATCAACCCAGAGGATGATGATACTATGGTCAGCACACAATCAGCTGGATGGATGGAATACTTAATCAGCAAATCTCCAGAAAAACCAGAGGTTGCTGATCTTTTTAGCCAGTATGGTATGTCTGGAATTTTATAGCCATACTTGTGTATACATGTGTTTAGGGGAAATGAAGCAATTAAGTAACAAGATGAAGATTAAATGTATAGTTGCTCAAAGATCGAAGGGGGCGGAGGAGGTAGTGACTCCACACCAAATATTGTGAATATTATATCATATTATAGGGAGCTGAAGATGAGAGTGTAAAGGAAGATGGTGGGTCCCAAGATAATGTTAAGAGTGCATCAATTGAAGAGGAAGTTGAAGAAGTTATAAGCAATCCCTCAAAGGATAAGAGTGTTGAACATACCTCAAATGAACCACGACCAATAATTACCAGAAGCAGAGCCAGAAAATAAAAATTTTCTGCCTCTGCATTTCCCAATCTCTTGCCTTTCTTTATTTCGTTTATGTACTTTCATTTTCCATTGTTTTCACTTATTATGTAAATCTTTTATGGCATATCTACACAGGAATAAAATCTATGTGCAGGAATAATTCCGGCATATTTCCAATTTCTTCCAGCATGTGCAGGATCAATTTTTCCAGCATGTACAGAGAAACATTGAAATATGAAAATTTCTTCCTGCATGTGCAAGAACTATGATTCCAGCACCTGTAGGATTTTAACTAAATGTGCAGGAACTTTTCCTGCACATTTATCATTCTTTCCCCTCACATGCAGGAAGTGTACTTCCGACATGTGCAGGAACCATGTTTCCGGCACTATGTATAATGCAGGAAATTTCTAGCTAATGTGACAACCTTTTACTGTAAAGCACCTATCACTTCAAAAGAACATTTCTTATCTACATGAGAAAGTGTTAAAGCTTATGCGTACAAAGATTGTGGGTTTTATTTTTTAATATGCACTGTTGTTGTGATGCTATACCATCAGCTAGCTATTGGTATTAGCTAGCTAGGTAGACCTCTGTTCTGAGAGCATGCAGCATAGCTACGCTAAACCTGCTGTCTGCGCCGAGGGTTTGCACTTTAGTGCTTTTCATTAAATACAGTTTCACTAACTGCACACAAGGTAGCTATGCTACAGCTAAACACACAAGTCCTACTTTTGTTTGTTACTATAATATAATTACTTTGGACTGTACTGACTCATTTAACATATAGTTCAACTAATTCAAACAGTACATCTTCATCTGTAGTGACATCATTCAGACAGAGTCTTAGATCAATGTCATCAGTAGTAGGTGTGGTTAGAGTCTTACAGAACCATGGAGGATTGTTGAATGAACAGCAGGAGCCACTCACACAGCCTTGTCCATCCCAGAGTGGGTCACCAGTTAGATAGGATAGTGGAGGCTGTGTGTCTTGTGTGTGTGCACTGTCACAGAAGTAATCATTTCCAATGTATGGAGGAAGTTGGTGGTTATATGAATCACTGTTACAAGGGCAGTCATGCTGATCGGCTGAAATTTGATCATGTCCAGCCACAAAAGTCCATATGTGGGAGCGAGGTGATCCATGTGTTAACACTATTCCATCTACAAAGTCACTGTCAAGTGAAAGGGCGCTATTTAATGTGTAGCCCCAAAATGCGTTTGTCCTTCCAAACTGGTAGGCAATAATCCTACCACAAACTCTACTGTATGGAAAACCATGTGTACTGAATATTTTTCCAGTACAGAGATTGCTTTGACCTCCACAAATGGTCTTTCCGTTTGTAGTGATCTGTCTGAACCCAGTTGGACAGGTCTGGTTGGGTCTGGTCATGTTGATATCAGCCACTCTCATCCACCCTCCTCCTTCCCCACACCCACACACCCTCTCCATATCACAGTAAACCTTCACTGCATATCCTGGAGAACTCTGTATCCAGTAATATCCTGTGAGTAGTTTCCGAACATAGCTAATTATAATGAATAATAATTATGTATTACCTGAAGTGGAATTTGGGTATTCAGAAAGGATATGGCTGCAACTTTGAGCAGGGTTGTAAAAACTTCCAAGTTTATCACAGTTACACTGTCCAACTGTCAAATGAGCTACAAAGTCTTCCAGTGAACTCAGTCTAAGGTTAATTTCACTCAAAACTTCACCTGGGCAATTGGCTATCATGTTATGGCATATTGCTAAGCATGAATCAGGGCCGTACAACCTATCCTCAAGGTGTTAAGGGACAGACTATGAATTAATTATTTTTGCGTATACGCATGCGCATAACGTCCGCCTTCCTGAGCGTGTAGAGTCACGTACACAGTCAGAACATGGCCCTAATGAACAAGAAATACCAAAAGACATTACTCTATAGCTTGTAGAATCGCGTTTATGCAGTTGCGGCATCAACCGGTTCCAAGCTAATCTAGGTCTAGAGCTACCGGCAGAGTAGCTATAGCTACATGAGTAATTGACAG
>JAODVQ020492405.1:0-10145 GCA_025400075.2 Phenganax stokvisi
ATCACCACGTTGGAAACCCATGGGCTTGGTTGAGTACTTTTCTCAATAACGCCCTTTTCAAGCAACCTATCAATCTCACAACTAACGGCTTCTACTTGACTTAATTGTATGCGACGCAACGGTTGACTAACCGCTTTTACATTGGGGTCAATACTAATTTTATGAAATTCATAAAAGGAAATCAAATCCCCGACAGAGATCGGCACAAGAAGCCAAAACAAATTCCACATCCCGATGTCTCGAACCACCCCCAGTCAGAGAACATTCACTTATTGAGGAACTAAGATTTGGAATGCATTGGACGAAGAACTAAAATTTACTGTCAATCCGAACATCTTTAAAACAAAACTGAAAGCAAAACTCTTAAAAGGAGACACACTCTAGTTTACAACAGAAACTTTTGTATAGCTAGTAATTTCACCACAGAATAGACTTGGAAACTTAAATAGCATAGCAACTGACAGTATAGAATAGACCTCTAATGATAGTATAGACTTTTTTTGCATAGACTAGACTAGTTTTAATAGCGTGGTAATTTTTAACACTGAACAGATTTGTAAATTTCTTGCGCAGAGCAGTCTCGTAAATTGTAAATTGACATTGAAAAGCCTGCTCTCGGGAATGTCAATATGTTTTAAACAAATAAATAAATAAATAAATATCATGAAAGACCATGCCTTGGTAATTCTAAATATATGTAGTTTTGGGTGTCTACCTACGGTAGAACCTTGATTATAAACTACTGGGGCCGGTTGTATAAAAACGTGGTTAACTTTAACTATGATAAGCGTTAATCACTGTAGTTAAATCCTTAACCATAATTAGTTAACTACACGACTTAATTGCGTTGCACAAAACGCAGTTTGTCGGACGATCAACTGATCACGTAGTTAACTTTCGTGGGCTTCGCGTGGAGGTAATTTAACACTAAATAACATGACGTATCGCAAAATTATTAACCTCTGGCGTGGGTTTGCATACAATTGCGGACTCGTACTTTCTCAAATTTCGCAATTTTTTCATTATTTTGATTGAATATTTTGAAAAATACAAGACAATAAGAATAAACAACAAAATGATTTCACAAAACAGGCGCCTTTACCACAAGGAGCTTTACTTCAGTCGAACTACAATTTGCAGACAAATATGGAGCAGTTTTATTCGTGATATGGCTTCTCCTCGGTATCTACAAAGCTTCCGAAGCAAAAATATACTCTGCTTTTGCCGAAATGAAAAAAAGAATGCTTCCTTGAGAGTTTGCCAACACCGGACAGGATTTCTGGTTAGATAACGATTGATAACCGTTGGCAAATGATGATTTTAATATTAAATTGCTGATACTTGTCGCTAACTCTTTGAAATCGCCATTTTTAACTACAATTTGAAGAGTTAACGATGCTTTTGGGTAGAGTTAACTTTAATAACATTTTAACTACAATTAACACTAACTACCATTTTATACAACCGGCGTAAGTAAGTGATTAAATTTAATCACTATTTAACTACAAAAAAGTGATTAAAAAAGTGATTAAAAAAGTGATTAAGAGTTTTATACAACCGGCCCCTGAAAGCAATGTGCTGAAAATTTCCAAAATTGCAACAATTTATCTTGGTAACTAAAGAGTTAAGCTAAATAGGATTCTTATAACAAGACCAAGCTGATAAGCATAAGTAGAGCTAATCACAAGAGTGAAAAAGTCAGATCTGCGGTAAAGGTGCTTGATAGGGAACAGAGGAAATTTTTCAGGATTAGTGATATGGGCTTCTTACCGTTAAAAATTGACAGCCAAACTGTAAATCCTATATTCATGACTATGCAATTACGTCGGCATTTAATGAATGGAAACAAAGTTCTATATCAATTACATCCTATAGCAAAAACATATGCATTGCTCTTTTAAATCATTATCAAGTCGTCTTTAGCTTCCGTTTGCTCACAACGAAGCAGTTTATCTTCAAAACCTGCAAAGGGGAATTGGGGAAGGGGGAAATGAATAAAGAAATCCCGGAATGTTAAACGCAGGAATCTTTAAGGCCATGAATACTGAAAGCCAGCGGCATCTCTGAGACCCGAAAGACGAAAACTGAAAAGAGAACACGTATTAGACGAAAAATTTTAATAAGTGAAACGGTGAGCTAACAATGCGCAGTAAGATATTGCTAGAAAGTACACCCTAAAAGCACGTGGTACCTTTGATAGAATTTGTAGAATTGACAACTATTTAAGGGAATTCATCGACGGCAGTGCTGCAGAGTAATCTCAAGTAGATGAACAACATTGGATTGCTCTTGATAATCCACTTTTAAATTAGACTGCTTTGGTGAAGTAATTGGGGTTTTTTGAAATGTATATTAATCTCCTGGAATCAGTTGTTTTGAAGGCTAAACAAATCAAAGTACCCAATGTTAGCCACCAAATTTCACAAAGGTGCCATTCGTACTTTATCACCCGTTTTTCAGTACATAAAAAAATTGGGGTTTCGCAATGATCATTTTATATTCGGGCATGCATTTACCGGTATGTTTGCACTTGGACAAGAGGACCAGTAAACCCACTTTAACTTGTAGTTTTGTTACTTGAGTTATGAAGCAGTTCAAACATAAAACCAGTCATGCACCAAATCGAATGGAAATGAACCTATACAAACCTTGTGCTCCTTTGCCTTCGCTTCAGTACATGAAAAGGTCGACGTCTAAACCTGGTCGTAGAGTCAACAACGTTTCATTCCTAATACGGCCTTTTGGCCTTTTCACTCGTGAGATATTAGAGAGTTTAAGATACCCCGGCTTCGGTGTACAGGTACGGGTGAGTTACTGGTACCCGTACTTTTACTACAAGTAGACCTTGGTTTGCCGCGGAAAAACGTGTCAAAATTACGGGTAAAACTGCCGACATCAGCAGAGTGCAAAACAAATAGGCGATATCCGTACTCATACACCGAAATCGGGGTTTCTTAAGCTGTCTATTGAAAAGTTCCCCACGCTTTGTTGGACAGCAGGTATCCGTATTGGCTTAATTCTTGAAGGTATTTGATGTATCTGTGCAGCATCTACTTTTTATCTCCGATGCATTTTCATCTCTGCATTTCTCAGTTCTTGTCAATTTTGAAAACGTGCAAACGTTACCTATCTTTGCGCAATCGCAGCTTTTTTGTGGGCATCTAAACAACAGTTTTTTTGTTGTGTTTCAAGATTTGGCTTCTACGGAGCTTATGTTCACATATAGAAACAGCATGGAAGGAAAGCGTATGTCTGGATTCATATTCTTCTTATGCCGTGAACTGAATATATTAACATACAATGCCATGTAAAACAGGCACGTAGCAATGGGGGTGCAGTAGTCCTCCCCCATTTTAATATCGCCCACTCAAGAAAAATTTCAAAATGGTCTCAAATATCGATGGAATAAAGCAAAATTTCCGCAAAATCTGATTTAGTGTATGGAAAACGACTCTATGCTGACCACTGTGACCTTTTTTTATTTCCTTCACAAAAGTTCGTGTTTAATATTCTTTTAAAACGGGAATATCCTTATATTCCTGTCTAACTGAAAATGGCATTTTATAGCAGCGTTACTTCAATAATCATGGGTTATTTCTTTTCTTTTTGGACCATTTGCAATGCAAATTTTGCATCACTTTAAGGTTTGATGAAGTTAATCTGAAAGACAACGAACAATTGCCGGGAAATACAGAATTAAAGTGTTATTTATGTGTGCTTGATTGAAATAATCACGAAAAAAATAAATTAACAAGAATTATGGACGAAAAAATGAATAAGCCTGTCGAATAATACTTTGTTTTAGTTTAAATACTTTCATTTGAGGTCGACAAATGTCCCCCCCCTGCAACAGCGCTGCCCCCAAACTCCATGTTGTAGTATTCCGGGTGTTAGAGATTCCGGCTTACTGTAGATGGATAGACAGAACAGTATTACCCAAGCTATAACCCTGTCGCCTGATTTATACAAGGGGTCCGTATATAGAACCAAAATTACAGTACTATAAATGTAATATTTACATATAGTTCTGTACAAAGAGGAGGAAGAGTAACTTGTACCACAAAGTATAGTAGAGATGGCGAAATAGCCGTATAGTTGTTTACAAGTAGTAGAGCCAATAACCTTTAACTTAAAAATCTGAGCAGCAAGTTGCTTTTGAAAGCGTAACAGGAAATGGCTTTACCAGATTTCAATTCGAATACTATTCCATAATTTAAAGCATCAGCGTAAGTAAAGCTATTTTGTCATGCTATTGGTGCGTGGATGCGGCAGACAAAGCATTGTCATCGCCAGCTATGGACAGACTTGAAACAGTTATATTTCTATTGTCAGCAAATAGCAGAGGTTTTGTATATTTTAAATACTCGGTTATGTCTTTGATAGTTAACGAGAACAGCAATGGTCGTAACATGGAAATTTGTAGTACACCACATTTTATTAAACGTTCTCCTGAAATAACATTATCTACTTAGCACTTTCTGTGTCGATTTCACAGATACGATTTCAATAAGTCATGGACTTGACTCTTTATGCCATATATGTAATCTTAAATAGCTTTCTCAGTAGAGTGTCATGGCTGACCGTATATCAAATGCCTTTTTAAGGTCTACAAAGAATATCAGGTTAAACATTTTCTTATCTTTTCTTACCTACATTCACTTACCTCTCGTTGTGCATGCAGTCTAAAAGAGCAGTTGCTGCATAGAGAATGAGATTTTCGGAAGCCATGCAAAATGATTTCTACTCTGTAATCCGAATTCAGTTAAATGGTCATACAGTTCATCGTATAAAATTTGTTCATTTACTTTGCTTATGGTTGGTAGAACCGAATAGGTCTGTAATTAGCAGGAGAATGTCGTTGGCCACTGTTTTAGAGAGGTGCAGTTCTAGCTATTTCTAATTTATCTGTAAAGGAGGATAGACTAATAGCTATGGTGGATCGAGAGTAAGTCATACTATTGAACATATTTAGAATGCAAAATACCTAAACACGAATCCGATTGGTAATTTTTCGGTTCTAACATTTTCTTTGGGAATTCTTGACCAATAAAAATGCTATGAAGATATTTTGAATTTAAAATTTCTTGTTTTAGTTTATTCTGACTTAATCTGGATCCACTTCAGCCCACTATTTTTTTTTTTAAATATGCGTTGGCGAATCTACAATAGTACGTGCAGCTATTTTGATAATTTTACGTGATATTTTGTCAATGCCAGTTGGTTTGTTGCTGGATAAAGCACTCGTTAAACGATAGAGGATTATTGGCATTTGTGGGTTGGAATGCAGCAAATGCTGATTTGGTTTTTTGTTGCGTGATTTTCACTTGCTTGGTCTGAGTCAATATTTAAAATATAGCTATTAAAGCTCTCGGCAAAGTCTTTTTGACTGTTAGAATATTGTTGCCTCGTGTAAGTTCCAATATTTATAAATGTTTGTATTGTTTCCTGGTAAGTTAATAATTGACTCCACATTTTCTTTGGGTTATATTTTTGATGGGCAATTTTTTAGGAATAACAACTCTTTCTAGCGTTTCCTATTACAATATTTACTTCCTTTCTAATGTTTTTTGTAGCCCGTCCAGTCAAACTCTAGCTAAAAATTAATTACTTTTCTTTCAGTTTTTCTCCTGTATTTATAAGACCCTTAATTTTGTTCGTTATCCAAGATACTTTACTAGACTTTGTTTTTTGGTCTTGTGAAGGAGCATGCATGTTCGTCTTGAAAAACCATGTTCACATTAGATAGAGACGAGAAACTCGTCTTCGACAGACAACTTTCGTATGCAAATCCGGGTGTAGACGAGTATACTGTTCTAAGTTTGCCGTCTAACTTACCAGTGTAAAGGGAAGAGAAAGTTACACAGGAATCCCGCCTCCATGGTATAGGTTGTCTTAAATTCGAGTTGAGACGCAAAAATGAGACGAGCTTCTTAAAACCAACACGGTTAAAGACTGGAGCGAGGACGCAGATCTAAGACGATACAGATATCCGGCTGAGACACGAAACCTATGATTTTGGCGTAAGTTCTTTTCTGCTTCTGCCTTGTTCCTACCAAGTGCCCTAAACAGAGACCATCACTCCCCAGGTGGCCTCTAGAAAACCATCCATTGTAGGAGTGAATATCTTGTTTGAGGATATTTCCTAGGAACAAGGCAACCATGAAAACCAGCATACGCAATCATGGGGCACTTGGATATCTAGACAGTGGCTACTGCTTCAAAACACACAAAAAACGAGGTTTACACTGAGGACAAAGTTACTAGATATGCAAACGTGCTTTGCTCAACAGATGACGCAGAACGAACGTGATTATACCAGAACAAGAATTGTGCTCCGAAGAAGTCTACAAACGAAGACGTTTTTCGACGTATGAAAAATTTCTTTGATACTATCATGTAAAATATCAAAGTCCCCGTTGTAAGTCGTTTAGGGCCTTTTGGTTTTCTGCATAGGACCATATTTTGAAGAAACACTGCTAGTCTAGTTTGCTTTGTAACCAGGCCTTACTCCCTCGACCAATTATTAGCTTGAATTTATCTGTCCGTAAAATCATATCACACGGAAATCCGTCAGATGAGTTTACCTTTTTAAATGGAAATCCGTCCTCTAATATGACTTCAGCTATTACCACCGTAAAAGTATATATATTCCCAATGTTCATTAAGAAGATCATCAACTAAATTCTTCTCCTTAAAGTTCTTCATGTTTCTAACCTCACCAAAATTATTAGCTTTATGACTAAACTCAATTTTTTGATGGTAGCATTGGTTCTAGCGCGCACTACACCAGCGTGCGTAATTTTTTAAGGGGCAGTAGCAACCACAAGGCCAACAACGCTTCATGTTGTTATAGTAACTCGAGTTGTAGAGTGACCCGATGTCATAGTAACCCACTTCCTTGTTCTGGTTTTAGAGATAGCAGGAAGAGGCAACCTCAATCATACAATGAACACTTTTGTGCTTTCGACACTTCATCCGTAGTGCTTAAAAAGTGTCCTAATTTCGTCTTAACGGCAGAATTGTTGGTAATATATCAATTTTCTATAAATTTCATTTTTGTAAATTTGAAATGCAAACAAAAAGGGTGGAATTGCTTGCAAGGCTATGGCTGGTACACCTCACAAACACTTTCCACAAACATATCTACATACGTGCATTGTCTTACAACCGGAACATCATAAAAATATAATCCTATTTAATGTAACGGTAATCAACAACTTCAAGTTGAAAAGTGCTTAAGTTCAATGTATATTAGAGCTCCCCCGGTTCACTATTCACTCATAGCAGCTGCGACGCACGATTGAAAGTTGATGTGCATCCCTCTTTGCTACACGAGCAGGTAGATTGTGCGAGTCTTATGCAAAAATAAATTTAAGCATTGGAATTTGCATGCGCTCCATATATTAGACAGTGTTGCACTCAAAAGTCGCAGCGTCAATTACACGCTTCTTAGTTGTGATGTTTTATCTTTGCCAAAAAGTATTAGATGAAAAATTAAAATTTTTCTTAATGTCCAAACACTCCCTACGCGGGTCAACACCGCGACGCTGTTTGACGATTTTCATTAACTGGAAACTTTTATCGTAGTTGGGATTCTGCGGTTAATCAACTACGAAAGAGTATATTATTTAATTATTTACTGTACATGTCTTTTAAAATTTTCCGTCGTGGATAGATTTATTCACTTTCAATATATTGCCGACCTGTGTTTGCTGCGTCTGGACCGCTATAGCTTAGGTCAAGGTCCCGCTGACCTCGTTCAATTTTGGTGTGACAGCCAAACACTACATCACGAACGAGATAATTGATGTAATTAGTTACGTAATCAGATTAGTGAATGTCCATATAAGGTTTAATGAAGGTTCATTAACGTAATCGCACTAATGAAGGCCCAAATAATATCAGTTTTTTAAAACACGAACATTGTCTCGCATTAGAAGCGTTCACAGTCTTTCCTGTTTAACAACACGGCGAAGATGTACGTGCTACTAATTAATTTGGTGGCGTCAGAGCTTTCTGTTGCAATAAAATGTTTCTAAGTAATATATACAAACTGTGCGTGAGATCTTCGTGGGATGTAAGAAGCAGAAGCAAAAAATCTGACAAAGACTTTTTTCATGGTTTGTATATAGTCTCTAAAAGCATTGTATTGCGATCAAAAAGTTGGCATGGCAGCTAATTAGAAGCACGTACATTGCAGTCAACAAAATATGCATGATATTTTGTATGCTAATGTCCTTAAATTTAACACGTCATGAATCTCCTTTGTATGTTGCTTATGAATTTTTAATGATTTTAACATAACATTTAATATTAAATTGTGTGAATTGTTTGATGATGGGGTATGGTTGTAAAAGTTAAAAGTGAAACCATTCAATTTTTGCTGTTTACGTTTCTAGATTGAACAATTAAAGTTTAAAGACGAATTATTATAGCGCTGTTGTGCCTTAAACTGATCGAGTTTTCAAATGACAAAGACTAAACTGAAAGACCATCACTCAAAATAGTTTCAGCGATATTTTCATCTCAAGATATAAAGCCCTGAACTTGTTGTTTTTCCAATACAGTGCCTTATCAGACAAACGCTGTATTAGCAATCGGTGATTTAGTTAAAGCCGCCGGAATCAGTACGTATCTCTCACACCATACAAATGAACCCATTAGATTTCTGACAACCCTTCATTAAGATTATTAAAGAGTAGCGAAGCAATTAATGGGGTCTTAAGTTTAGGAATGCATGTTGTGTAAAGAAAACCGAGGGCCCACGCTATGCGTTACACTTCTGTGTGAATTCGAACTTGCTAGCGGGAAAACAAAGGAAAACTACTTACGGTTGCCACACCAAACTGTACATTTCCTAGCCTGGATTTTCTTATAAATAGTTGCTGATGCCCATGAAAACAGTAACAAGCTTACCTCAAAGGAAAGAGAAGCTTGAACCGTTAGAACAACTGCATGAGCAACAGCAGTAGCTAAAGCCGACTAAAAGGCCTAAAAAGGGACGTGGAGCAATGGGTAAGCAGAAATTTGTAATTTGCAAAAGTACTAAGTCCTAGTAATCGAAAACTACATTTAACAATTTGCGAAAACTATAAAGTAGCAATAATATACTTTTCTCACTCGCTAGACATTCTTTTGCTAAGTTGTGCGTGCCAATAATGTAAGAGTACTTCGTTGAATTTAACTCATTTATCAATTCGAATGTTCCTGCAAATAATTATCCATTGTACAGTAGAGTATTCTTAGTTTTAATTTTACCTTTTAATACTGTAATTACTTTTTTAACGTTGCTTTTTATCCACTACTTACATGACTTCAATGACAGCAACTTTTCAAAACTCGTGACTGAGGCACATCGTTGTACATGAAATGCGATGCTACACATGAAGTTACTGCACTTTGGAAACCTATCTTTTTGCGTTGGCCAGTGAATGTTGGTTGCGCTTGACAACTCTTTAGTAGATGGGCCTTGATATTCAACGCTCTCTAATTCTGCTTTTTTTGCACGTTTTATAAACAGATTTAAGCAAACATATGCATGGCCAAGACCAAGAGTAATAGGCAAACAAGAGTAATGGGCAAACTTGACTTGTCATCAAATACTAGATCATCTCAGCTGAAACTGCCATAAGTTGAAAATGACATCACAGACATGCAGCGTGTGACTTTGCATTATTTTATTCATTCGGCATTAGCAACGAATTTCTTTTAACGGATAATCTCTTGACACACCACCATCAAAAGCGATTCAATATAACATTAATGAAGCAAACAAAAAATATTCTTTCCGGTTTTAAGATTGAATGGTTTGATGTATGGATACCTAAAGAATAAAGCGTCAAAACCATGTTAAGATTTACAGTAAATTTCATACCTGACCCAATTATGAAAAGAACAAAGTCATCTTTACGTCCTAACTGGAAAGAGAACCTCGATCTGGTGTCGTCAAACTGATCCAATATTGCTTGCAAAAGACATTAAAACGAACGTTTTTTTGCCAGTAAAGTTGTTAGTTTGATTTTCAAAACTGACTTAACCTCGTCAAACTCTTTATTGCTATACGACATGTTTTCTGCATTAACTAACTTATCATCACTACTACAATCTATACTTATATCGTCAATTTCCTAGGGTATGTCTTTTGC
>JAODVQ020492516.1:0-10143 GCA_025400075.2 Phenganax stokvisi
TTCATCAAGGTTAATATTTAACTCGACCTCTATCCAAGGGACACCTCTAATTAACGGACACTGCGAGCGTTTCCCGTTGGTGTCTGCTAATTAGAGGTTCAGCTGTATTTAAACATAATTATGCACTCCCAAATGATGGGTTTGTTTTAATACTTTGGAAGAGTAGCCTAAGCAATTAGAATTCTAGGCAACCTAAGCATGTTCTTTCATCATCACAAAAGTACAGAATTCCCAAGTGGCATTGTAGAAACATGGGCCAATACTTACATTCACATATGTCATGTAATTCAGAAATTAGGGAGGTTTCCTATGTAAAGTGAGGTCCACATTAGTAGCTTTACAAGTTTAAGGTAATGGCAGGATGCTGCACAGATCTGCTTGAGTCCTAAATAGATTTTCTAATAAAAAACTAGCAAACTCAACTGCAGCTGAAGATATTGTAACAGAACTCAATCATCATGTCATGACAGTTAGAAGATTTGCAAGTGATCCTTTGAAGAGGGAGATACAGGCTGTTTGAGGGTCCTTGAAGTCTATTGAAAGTAAGATTTATGTTGTTTGAATAGAAATCTACTAAAAATACCTCAAGAACGAGTGCCTAAAGATTTAGAGAAGCTGGTCTACCAGACATTGCAAAAGATACATGAAACAGAGTTTTGAGAAAAATGATTGGAAACAATAGCCCTCCCCTATTATCTATGAACCACAAAGTATAACCAAAAAATGCATTTGTAAGCAATTGACATGGGCTAAGTGGTAGTTAAAAAAAGACCATACGGTGAATGCCTGGAGGGATTAATACAGGAAAACTACTCGGATAAGTAAGGCGCCAGTCAGCAAGCAGTAGTATATCCAAGTAATTCAAACTTAGAAAGATACCATGGAAAATGCTTCTTACAAAAATTCACAGTCTATAAATTTGGCTATAATATCAGTTAATCATATGAAGCATATGAATAACCTTGATAGAAGCTGGTATGCACAACTTATTAGAATAAAGACCTATGCATGGTAACTATTTTCAAAATAATATGGCAGTCTCAGTTCAGACTAATTGTATAAAGGTAATGCATCACCAATTTTAAAGTGCAACCCTGTTAATACAGTCGTATTAAACTGACCACCATTCGGCCAGAAAATGTTGGTCATATTAACAGGAGTCGGGATCAAATTACGACACAAACATTTTCGATGACATCATACCAAACAGGTCATCATTCAGTAAATTTTATAGTATGCACAAATCCAAAAAGTTTACAATATAAGAACCTAGCTTATCAACTGAACATGACTTGATTAAGGGGGAGAAGAAACTGAAATAGATATATTGTGAATACCTATATGATAAATACATTGTCTGATTAAACTTCGGTAAGTATGTAAAAAGCTGTCAGCTTCAGTTAATTTCATCCATACCAATGCAAAAATCCGTTTGTGCTTAAAAAAGTATTGTAGCCAGTTCCTAACATTTTAGTTTTATACATAAGTGAAGCACAACTAGGCATATTGAGTGGTCGTATTAATGAGTTGGGGACATCAAATGGAGGTTGTTGGTCGTATTATCAGGGTGGTCATGTTAATGGGGTTTTTCAATAAGAAATAAACTTAGGTGTTGTTAGGCAAAATAAAAAGAGGTCATATTAATGGTCACATTAACAAGGTGGTCATATGGCAGGGTTCCACTTTATGGTTGAGAGCTTACAAACATTTAGTGCTCCTAATGATTTGATCACTGTAGGATTCCACATCAGTATGATGATGAATAAAAGTTTCCAAAAGTTGGCATTCTTGTAAATATATTTTAGTTGGATCATAGCAGTTGTGTTTAATTATCTATGCTGAAAACCAGCATGATGCTATATATAATAAAGAAGTTACACCTGCTGAGTTTAGCTTATGCTGCATGCTGCTACGATCTAAAGAACTAGATGTATCTACAGGAAGCACTTTGAAGTTAAAAAAGTCGTCGATTAATCTGGGTTCTTATGTAAATAGACCAAGCTCTAGGCTGTTGGTTAAAAATAACGTAATTCTTTTAACATAGTGGTCGAATTAGCACATTTTTCTGCTTGTTTTGTTATCGATTTTTGCCCTCTTGGTTCACGGGTTTCATTTAATAGATAGCACCATGCTGAGGTATAACCAGGGAGCAACCTACAGTCCTGGACAACAACCATTTGCACACTTTGAAAAAATGAACAAATTTTCCCTGTTCAAAGTCCCAATTTCAGAATCCCCCAACCCCCCATACAATGTAGTGTTGAAACAGATCAGTAAGGAAAACCATTCACAACAATGAAAAAAAAGAAGAAGGATTATACATCTAAAATTTATGAGGGTGTTCAAGTCATGGCTTCATGCCTCAGGCACAACATCAGTTTTGTCCAGAATTGTAGGGTTTAAACATTAGTTCACTGCAGTAAATTATGAACATTGCTTCTCCTTGAAATCTGTTTAGTTTGTGCACATTATTTGTTGTAAAAATGTGCAATGAATCTTTCCACAGTTGTCTCACCAAAAGCATCTTGAGTCAGATTAGATCGGTGCCTTCTCTAGCACTCTCTCACAGTTTGTTTGGTGTGTGCGCAAATGAAGTACAGTAGTTTGATCAATTGCAAGTAGTTCTCCTGATATTGCTCATTGCTGTACAGGTGGTCTATTTTGAGTATAAGTAGCTAAATTCAAAATGCTGGTGTATTCCTTACCGTACTTAAACTGGTAGTTAAAGTAAGAACACCTGGTGCATCAGCTCCTTGTTTCTCCATAAAATTGGACAATTCATCACTGTAAGACAAGTAAATTCAAATAAAAAAAATAACTATTACTCCTTAGCATTCAACATGCATGGAGCATGTCTGCACAGCTCTATTTGTTGTTAAATATTTTAAACAACAAATGGAGCTGTGCAGACATGTTGTTAAAAATGTTTAACAACAAACGGAGCTGTAAAGACCTGCTCCATACATGTTGAAGTGTTCTCAAGAAATTCTCAAATGAATCACAAATGATTTTATTGAAAACCATCAGAGTGAAAAGATCTGTCAGAGTAGTAATCTAACACGTTATTTGCACTCACAAAAAAACAAAGTAAGATACAAATTATCAAACTTCCCATCAGGCATTAAATGTATTGGACCAAAATGCATAACATGCAGGGTAACTCTTCAAAAATTTTGCAAAATATTGAAAGGACTATAACATGACCTTTTTCGGGATAACACACTACAGGGCATATAAACAAAGAACACCTTCAGAATAGCCTATTCTTCAATGTCTGAATACAACGCTAAGCGGTTGGTGAGCAACTGTGTATAATTTAATAAAATTTTATGGTGAAATTTTTTGTTGTAATAAATTAGTTTAAATTCCCATAATTATGTAAAAGAGCTTGTGCCTACAAGTAAGATATAGGGCACCACAGTTCGAAACAGCATCAGATAACAGAGCTTTCGCTGATAGTGGAGCATCGATCTGAAACAATTAAGAACCTGGGCTAAAGAAACGTGAATCACCTAAGAATTTTAAAAAGGTCACTGAAAGATCACTATTCATCAGGGTGACAAGCATTTTGGCCAGGAATCAAGAGGCAAGCAATGTAACTTCATGGCACTTTCTACCACAATCAATGGCCATATTAAATAACTCGACTAAACCATGAATGAAAGCTACCGATGACAGAGTGAAACACGGCAACAATGGACACTGTCTTACAATATGGGAACGAACTACATTTAAAAGCTTGAATAATAACTTAATTCCAGGTGAGAGGACATATTATCTGTCAGTAATTTACCATCAATTGTTGATTTTTCACTATTTAAAGGAATGCCATTCATTATCAAGACAAATGCGTGTGCGACAAATATATGTGAGGTATATAGTTCATTGCATATTAAACAAGGTGAACAAGAAATCATATACGATATACCGATTCAACAGCTGATGATGTTGATCTGCCCATGGTGGTAGAGTCCATAGAGGCACAAAATAGCACTGATCTGATCTGCCGATAGTGGTGGAGCCCATTGAAAACATGGAGGCACAATTTACTGAAAATGATCAGCCTCTTTTGAGGGAAATGAAAACTAAATTTGGTGTATAAATTTTGGAAAAGACTTCCATGGTCTGATGTCAAGTAAGCATGTTATGGAGCTACTGTACTAGCCGCAACATTTGTCTAACGTGGATGAAAACCTATCGAACAAATATAGACCTTTAGTGCCTAAAGTCGATGTCGTGACCATGCGAATCCGGTACCGTGTAAACGGCGCCTAAGTGATGAAGCTTTGAATCTGGTTCACTAACTTTTATTATAGCTTTCAGACAAATCTGTGTGCATCTTTCATCTAACTGACTTAAGTTGGCTGCTGTCAGTGCTTTGTTGTAATGATAACCGAGAAAAATTATGTGCATCACTCCCTTTTGTATTGTTTGTTTTTTTCCAGAAAGGTATTCAGGAATGCTATTTGACCAGAGAATACAAAAATATTCCGAAATTGATCGTACAAGTGAAGAATAGATGTAGGTCAGATCTTTACTTGACACACCAGCTTTTTTAAAGCACTATAATTGTATGCAAACGTCTCGATGCTTTACTAATTATTTTGTCGGTGTTTTTATTCCACTTGAAATTGTCTGATATGGTCATAACCAATAACTTATGGGATGTCACTTTCTCGAAAAAAACTCCATTCAGCAAAAGGGGTGCGAGGTTCCGCGTACGCTTTGATGTGCAAACTAACATTTCTCTGCCTTTCTTAGGACTAAGGTTCATATTGTCGTGTTTTGACCATACTAAAATGGTATCTAGATCAGTTTGTAGGGCAGAAGCTAACTTGGTCTTAACGACCTCCGACAGAGTCACATCATCGACATACTTCCAGTGGTTTGCTACAAGTGGAGATTTGACTGCAAGATCGTTAATCATTATAGCACACAAAATTGGCTCCAAGCTTTGTACCTTGCAGAATACCAGCATGACAAAATTTCCAATCTGAAATAATTGAGTTGAATTTAACAGCTTGGCATCGACCGCTAAGAAGGCTACAAAGCCAGGTGATTAATGATCTCCTCATATCAATGTCAATCAATAACTTCACTAAAACGTTGTGGTCAATATGGTCAAAGGCTTTGCTAAGGTCCAAATAACAAATTCTCAATAGTGATCCGACTGATATATAGAAGAAAACCAGTTTTCAAACATATCCAAAGGCAATAAGTGGTTGACGAGCCCTTAAGAGAGCCAAACTGTTGTGGATCAATATTATGCTGGACATCCTTGATCAGCCATTCTAGTACAAAATCCTCTTGCACCTTCATAATACAAGGAGTAAGTGAGATGGGTCTAAGATCACCATACCAGCCACCGGTGTAACTCCTTCCAGATCGTTGGGAAAATACAGGTTGAAAAGGATGTGTTAAAAATTTTTGTTACAGGTGAGGAGAGTTCAAGTGCAAAGCTTTTGCAGATGCAGTTTGGAAAAACTATGGAAAAACTATAGAAAAACTAATGTAATGTACTATATTTGATGGATGTTTGTTTTACAGACCATCATACATATGCTGACAGATCTGCCAAAAACCCACAAGAAGAAATGAGAGATGAGGGGACAATTGAGAAAGTTGAAGAGGCTAGGCCACGGCTATCGCCATGGATAGCAATCCCAAAAAAATCTGGCAGCATCCAACTTGTCCTAAATATGTGTGTACCCAAGACTGCATAGGAGGGACAAAGATTGCAAATTCCTACAGAAAAGGAGATACTCCAAAAGTTGGAGGGAGCTAAAGTGTTTCCCAAAGTAGACCCAGCAAAAGGTTATCTTCAGTTGGCCTTGTCTGAAAAATTGCGATACATCTTAACATTTTCCACCCCTGAAGACAGTCCACACAGATCTAGAGGATTTATAATGGGAGCATCACCGTCTGGAGAACACTTTCATGAGATTATGCACTGGCTCATCAAAGATACACCAGATCGAGAAAACATCTCCAATAACATATGGCTATGGTTGAAAGATAGAACAACACTCCTCAAGCAGTTAAAGAACTCCTCACTACCTTAAAAGACAAAGACATCACACTTAAATTACCAAAGTGATCATTTGCAGTACCTGAGATCAACATGTTTGGCCATCTCGTGTCCGAGAAAGGCCTCCGACCAGGCAGCAACAAAGTCGACACAATTGAAAATTCACCAAACCCAAACTTCAACAAATCACAAAAAGTAATGTCAAATTCCACTGGGATCCAGTCACGAGAAAGCATTTCAGTCACTGAAAGATGCCATCACAACTACACCAGTCTTAGCTCATTACAGTCTTACTTCTGAAACCAAAGTTGTTCTAGACGCTTCACCATGGGCCGTAGGTGCTCCACTTCATCAGAAAGAAGCTAATGACAGCTATTGACCTGTAGCACATGGTAGCCGATCACTTACTGATGTCAAGCGGAAGTATCAACACATCAAGAAGGAAGGTTTGGCAATACTCTTTGGTTGTGAACATTTTCACATGTACTTGTAAGTTCACAGTTTCATACTGGAGACAGATAATCAATTGCTAAAACTCATAAATAAAGCAAAGATCAGCAACAAATCCACTTCTGCAAGACTTGAAAGATGGAGAATCCACCTGCAAGAAAATGATATCAAAGTGGTTTACCAACCAGGTCCTTCCAATCTCGCAGATCCTTTATCTCGACTTCTGAAAACCGCAAATACGGTGCATAACAGGAGTAACATAGAAGGCTGCATGGATGGATATGGGCATTACATGACTCAAGTCCAAACACCAAAAGTGATGAAGCTAGAAGAAATCCAAAGGGCGATGCAAGACGATGCTGAACCCAAACATATTAAACAGTGTTTGCAAAACAACCAGCTACATCAACTACCAAAAGCCTATAAACTCATATCTCACAAGCTCTGTATTACGATTCAAGATATCTTACTTCATGGGGACCACATAGTCCTTCCCAATAAACTAAGAAAACAAGCAATTAATATTGCTCACGAAGATCATGGAAGTATGGACCATTGGAAACAATGACTTTTCTTCAAGCTTTGATAGCCGGAAATGGACAAACAGATAGAAGAACGTAATCATTGTTGCCACCCACGTCAACTGGTCAGTTCCAGTACAAGACCAGAGCCCATCAAACTAACCGATCTTTCGAAGAAACCTTGAACAAAATTAGCTGCATAGATGTAAGTGGTACATGTCCGACAGGTGAACAAGTAGTTGTCTTTATCAACTATTATTCACATTGGTCAGAGGTTCAAATCATACAGTCAGTTATGTCTGAGACCCCTCACAGAAGGACTCGAAGAAAACCGTCACCACTGTCAATGAACAAACCAATCAAGACAGAACTTTCGAGCATTCCATCACAGTCAAAAGATGAAATCCAAGTCCACAAGAAAAATAAAGAAGAGCAAGAGATATCAGAAATACATGCATTTGCAGTGTAAAGCTTAGCCCAGAAATGTTAAGGTCAGAATTACACTACTGGTCGCTGAGAAACATAAAAATAAGTTTTCCAAAGAGTTTAACCCCAATCCAATGGAAAGTAGGCAAGTAAATGGTACACAGATCGATTAGAAAGATAAAGATGGTTTGCAACATCAAAGAAACTCATTGCAGGTCACGTTGTACAAGAAGAACATGACCGCAAAAACAAAATCCAGAGCATTCAAAAATGGGACAGAGAAACAGAGATCTAAGAAAAAGACACTGAGACAAGTCAGTTCGAAACAACTCAAAACTCAACTGAGACGGGAAATCCTCTGCGTAGATCAACAAGGGAATAGGCCGTGGGATGAGCACCCAAAAGATGCCTAGAAAACAGATTCCGTTGCACCCCTCGTGGAACTACATAAATTTCGCATGAATCTATAGATAAAAACTTACTTTATCAGAATCCGTTGCTCCCCAAGCACAATTCAGAGAAATGTCACTCCAAAGCTTGCTACTTTCGTGCTTTGAAATATTTGAACCGCCATTGTTTCGGTAGCAACTACGCATGCGTTGTTTAGCTACACTCACACTGCGCACGCTCAAATAGGAAAAATGGATTTCCCCTTTGGGTTTTTCCTGATTTCTGCCGAACAAAAGCAAAATAACATCACAGAACAGAACTCAAACTCTGTGATATTAACAAGGAAATACACACACATTAGATGTTGTTTGCAGCCGCAATGTGATTTTGCTTGCTTAAATGCTAAATCCCTTCAATTCATTGGCTATTACTTCACAATACTGTCTTAATGTTTCATTTTACTTCAACATACTAATTTAATACAAATCTATGTCAGATAAAAAACTACCCTGATTCACATGGTCGAGGGAAAAATGATATAATTCGCTAAACTAAAGCCTCGGCCATATATAAAAAAAACATTGTCGGGGATATATTTATGATTTTAATGTTTGCTCCTATGTTTTCTTGGAACCGGCTGTTCCAAGGATGAATAACGTTGCCCACTGGGTACTGATCACTAGTAATGAGTTTTAGCAGCCTTCATAGAATTTTCCATTGATTGCTACAGCATAAAACTACGATTTGTATACATTAAAGTCTCAAATACTGATATCTATGACCAATATGGAAATTTCGGAATTTTTCATCCAATTTTAAAATTCACTATCCACTGGACAGCATTATCAAAGTTTTGAACAACTGGCGCCTGACTGATAACCAAAGCACAAGAACAGATGGTGGAAGACTGTTTCTCCGTTTGCCGGACGCTGTTATAGGACAATGATATCTGAAACATTGCTAAGACAAATAAGATGACTACTACTTTTGCACAATAGTGTTTCCCAGTTTGTCCCAAGCTTCAAGGGATATTTCTATATACTCCTGTGAAATGCTCCATTGGTTATGCTTAGCGCTTCTCAAATTGTGTGGTCCATCGCTTAAGTATATATATACTGTATGGAAACTAGTCTTGGATTGGGGCCAATTTTTGCAGACAACAGCGAAAAGAAAAAGAAGGAACTATAGCTCCAAAACTGTAACTTCTCCCGACGAATCTCGTGTGAAACAGAGGCAGTTGAAGGCGAAAACTTACACATCAGTCAGATGCTCAAAAACACTGCTTAATTTGCATGTACTCCCAGGATATATAATTTGTGGAAGAAATGCTTCTTGGTTCTCACTACACAAGGTATGGTCATTTTAATACTAGCGTAATGAGCACTACATTCTCGGGTTTAGCTTTAATTGTCTTGAATAGTGATCAATTAAGTTCTTTTGAGTAAAGTAATTTCTAATGCTACATATGTCCAACCTTGTTATTAGCAGATAGTTGTATAATTTGATTTCACACAAGGTAACTGAGAAGAGAGGAAGAACGGCCACACTCACTAGGAAGAAACAATTGAAGCTGGTCTTCTACGTAGAGCTGCACAGCAACAGTTGAGAAAGAAAGAGAATACTCGTGCAAATCTGGGGGAAGGCTGCACATAGCATAGAGATCCGCTATCACAAAGGTTTGCTACTGCAATTACACAAAACTTCTCACCATTGTGAATTTTATTTTTTCTCCTTTGTATGATGAACTTCGAGTTGGAACCTAGGGCATGTTCCTTTAACAGTAAAGGTTTTTCTCTGATGCAGTCCGGTTTCGTCCGTCGGAATAGATGGTTGGAAAATATAGTTAGAACGCATAAATTGGTCCCAATCCAAGACTGGTGTCCACACAGTTTAAAACGCACAATGTAAAAAGCGCCAAGCATATTCAAGCAGAGATTTCCTCGGGATAAAGCTCGGGACAAACTGGGAAACACTGTTATGCAAAGGTAGTTGTCATCCTACTAGTCTTACCAATATTTCGGATATTATATGTCTTACCCGCGTCGGCAAACGGAGAAAGAGTTTTTCACCAACATTTTTTACAATTTGGTTATGACTTGCTTTTCCTGTCCGCTAAGAAAGTGGGAGTCAGGGGGAGGATATTCCAAACTTTAATGGCGCTATCCCTTGATAGTGAATTTTCAACGTTCATAAAATGGGACGAAAAATTCCAAAATTTCCATATTGGTCAACAATATCAATATTAAAGACTTTAATGTATAGATATCAATTGTAGGTTTATGTTACAGCGATCAATGGAAAATTTTATGAAGGCTACAAAAAATCACT
>JAODVQ020492624.1:0-10142 GCA_025400075.2 Phenganax stokvisi
GAGACAAAATCTCCATCAGTTGATGATGCATACAAACGATTTGCCTGCATGAGGATTTTGTTATTGACTATGGCATTCCTAACTTTGTCTTTGGTATGTATACACACGTTCTTACTGTATCAATACACACTATTAAAATGCGGCACGTGGCTTACCAAACGCGTTTAAAAATACGTTTAGTCATATCCAGTTACGTTTATTTATTCTGAGGTCCTTCACTGAAGAAGTTTTTCAAAATATCCATTGAGCTTTTTACCAATGAATAGTAAAACGCCTAGCCACCTTGCAGTCAATGAATAGTAAAACGTCTAGCCACCTTCCAGTGTGGCTGTAAGAGATTAAGAGATCGACTCGGCGCATGACATTTTCCTTTATATAGTTGGCGCATTGCATTGTGGTCTAATTAGGTGTAGGACCACAATCCCTCACGGTCTTCACGAAAATTGAGATTTTGCATACCTATTCTCTTTTAGTCTGCTGCCTTGCTTGCTCGCTTAACGCTCGCTCGCTGCGGCAGCAATTAAGTCTATTGAAACTTTTCAGTACTTACCTATGAGAAGACAGGTTTTCTTTCTTTGGCAAGAAGAAATGACATGCAAAAGCGGTGCAGAAACGCGGCATTCTCGACTTTTCTTTGAAAAATTAAAGTTTTATACTGCTGTGAATGGAAAAAAAATTTGCGCAAAACCAGGGGGGCAAATGGTATATTGTACCATAGAATTGCAGTTGGTCAGCAGTGATATGCTGGAAAAAAGGGGACATGGTCATGGCAACTTGCGTCAGCATCCAACATGTTTTTGCCTTCACTTTAGTTTCCTGCGCACGCTCTCCAGGTATTTTATATAGCTCAGTGGTTGTAAATTATTGGTTATATTGTTGTGTTACAGTCATGAATTCTGATTGTTGTCATAAAATTGCTGGTTATATTGTTGTATTACAGTCATAAATAGTGATTGGTTAGTTCATTATAAAAAGATTAGGGTACTAGAGTCACGACTATGTAAACCAGTGCTCATGCACATAACACGATGAATGTGCCAAATTGTTTCAAATTCTTCTTTTTCAGAGAATAATTTTTAACTCTTGCAGCAATTATGGTAATTCATATAAAACAGTGAAATCACATTTTCCTTTTGATCCAGTTTAAAAACATTGTTATTTTCCGTAAACATCCAAATTTTTCAAGCCGACCAGATTGAAAATGTAAAAATTAACTTGAGCAAACCTTTCACAAGCGCCAAAGGAAACGAAGGAACAAACTACCCCAATAACCATGTAACGTTTCAGTTTAAATGCTTAATCAGTAAAAAAAGTAACTGCTAGGCCTAGTCTCCACTCAAAATTCCAGTTTGGCTTCTTTTTGCCTGATTTGGTTAGTTTTTGTCCCTCGTTTGGCTCCTTGGGGCCCAAGCCATCTGGCAACCCTGCATCAAATGACTTTTCAAATTTTGTTGCCATGGTCACAGATTTGGTTCCAGACCCCTAGCACAGATTTTACGACATGGCTTAAGGCATGACTTATAAGACAACATAGTACAAGATCTGCCCTTGCTAAACTTATGAATGATTAAGAATGTGGCCGTGGTAATTTCATGCACAAATAGGGCACATATAGGTAGATAAGGCTCACTTCATACAATCTGTGCAAGGGGTCTGGAGGAAGAAAACTTGTTGCCATGGCAACAAAAGTTGAAAAGTCTTTTGTTTGAATTGAACGAATGGTAACTGAGTTATGGTTCATTGTAATATTGAAAAAACTAACGACCCAGCTTATGATGTCATAATTTGTGTTGAATCAGCAATTTATGATTATCCAGTTTTACATCATTAAACTCATATAACTTTGCAACTAAAAGAGATAGCAAAGAATAGTAAAAAGCCAATTGGCTTATTTTGAATCAATATTTGCTCAATTTTCAAATGAGCAAATAAAGAATTTTATTGCCATTACCCTTTAAATAACAAATTAAGTCAATGTTACAAAGTTTACAATAAATACCACTCTCAAATAAAACCCACCTTGAATACTCACAGTGTACAAAAAATGCAGCAGCAATTATGCAAGTAACTCCAGCACATAGGTATTGTTTTTTCAGATACAGGATGTGAAAACAGAGGATTCATTGAATGAAGCTGTTAGTAAAGATTATGTTTCAATGCTGCTGGCAAAAGCAGGCTTTGGCAGTGAGCTAGTTACTCTAAGGAATAAGCACAGAGTTTGCCAGTAAATAATAATTCATAAGGTTTTGCAAATGAGAAGTGAAGAGTTGCAGCAGTTAAGAGTGTTGAGTATGATAATTCATGCTAATATGCTGATATGTAAATCACATGACTCTGTGATTGTGACCTCGTGCTCAAAACCTTTTGATTGTTCTTTTGGGAGTTGGCATTTATTGCACTGTATTTTGTTACATTTTTAAATATATATTACATATTTCTAGCACAAGTGAGAGTGATTTTGTAATAGGTTAAGGGCCCAGGACATAAAAGTGATTGTTGAAGTGTATATTTATCCTGAGAGGTGTGAGTATTAAAGTGTCATTACAGTGTTGTATTGTGTTCAGAATAACGCTAGCAGAAATCATGAAAATTGAGAAACTAAATGGCAAAAACTATCAGTTACATAATATTAAACTTGTTCTCAAGTAGGTAGAGAAGAACCTCATGCTGAGACTGCAACGGACGCATCGAAGAGAGTATTTCAACTAAGCTCCAATACAGCTTACTTATTGATCACTTTAAACATTGAAAACATTTGCGGGTACATATTTCTGGTACTACAGAACCATTGAAAGCATGGCAGAATTTACAAAAGCAATTTGAATTTGTGTCAATTACACAATTGTTTGCTTGAATCAAAAGCTTCATGCAGCCGGCGTGCAAGAAGGTGCCGACTTGATGAAACTCTTGAATTATATGATGTCCTTAGCTGAGCAAATATGTGAAATGAAAGAGGACATATCTACAAGAAAATTTGCTACTATTGTTTTGGGTAGCTTACCTGGTTTGCATGACAATTTTCTAGTTGGTTTGAATGGAAGAGATGCAGAAGAATTGGATTTTATCCTTGTTGAGTCTTGGGGTGAAACATATAATAATAACAAAAAAAAACTTTAAATAAATGGAACCCAAAACAACTACACGTGAGAAACTTTTGAAAGTTTCACCATCAAAAGAACTTGTTCACCCAGATGAAAAATTCATTCACAGACCTACATTAAAAAAGCAAATAATGAAACATTTGAACGAATTTATGAAGACTATAAACGAGAACAATTAGCTGAAACAAATGAAATGCTAACAGTTACAGTTGTTGGAAAATTTTCTGAACTCATGCAGTATCTTGAGCTCATGGACAGTTCCACAGAATTAGGAAATAAACTTATAGATAGTAGACCATTTCGTCAAGACGTAAAATTAATTCTAGAATACACAACTCGATATGTCCCTCTCATTGGAGTTCTTTCTGGAGGGCTTATTGTGGGCAAACACGTTATTAATAAAAAAATAAACAAAAGTAGTGAAAATGAGAGAAATGAAACAAGCCCAAACACGTCTGGTGATGTCACAACCTAACTTTGGTGCACAGATTCCAAAATTGAAACTTTTTGAGAAAAACGAGAAACTTATATAATAAAAGGAAAAATGAACCACAAAATCACAAAAAACAAAAAAAAACAAACTTAGGAATTCTAAATGAAATATCAGACAAAACAAAGGAGTTTAAACCACCTGAAACTAATAACACAAAAGACCCATTTAATATGATAATTGTTGGATTCGCTAATTGTGGTAAAACTTACTATCTACTTAAACTATTAGAGCAAGACTACATGGGATACTTTGACTATATTTTCTTAATTTGTCCAAGTTATGGGTGGAACAAAACATACCCAAATTGGCGGTATGAAAAAGATGAAAAATTTATTGTTATAAATTGCGGACAAGAAGATGTAGAAGCATTTTTGAAGCAAATTGTAGAATTTGCTAAAGGAACAAATTCATTAATTATACTCGAGGACTGTGCTTTGGGGAATTTTGTCATGAGTAGGACCTCAGAACTAGTAAATCTTGCATTTTCAGCAAGACATTATGGTCTTAGTATAATTGTGATTACTCAGCAACTTACTTCGATTGCTAAATTTTATACCCCAAATAAAAAAGATATGAAAACTATATTTGATGACTACTTAGGTGACATTTCTAAAGAAAAAAGCAAAATCAGTTTCAAGCTAAAGAAAATTAAATTCTCCAAGTTAGACATATCTCTAAGACATCCATTCAACTACAAGGTTGAATGAAGCAAAACTTCAATAACTAAAAAAAATGTTTTTGGTTTCAAAAACTTTATAGTTTTCAAAAGCTATCTTTAAAAAACAACAACTTTTTAGTAGTGAACATTTTCAATGACTTTGTTTTTGAAATTAACTAATCCATCACTTATAACTAATATTTTACACAGAATGTTTGCTGACGTAGCTTTCTTAACAATTTTAAGCAAAATGCTATTTTGAGTATTCACTAGCTTTTTTCCAGACCCCACTACATTTTTATCATTTATAGTTCTAAGATGAATCACCAAGGCAAATTTATCCTTGAAAAACTTCCTAATGGTCATGTTGGAGTCATAATTCTCGAATAGTCTTTTTGCTTCTGGGTACAAGTCTTTTTTGATTCCCTGACTGTAGACGCAGTTTGGTACTCCTTCGATAGTAACTTTTACGGACTCTATATTAGGATAAATGTATTCCTCACTATCTGTTATAGTTTTATTCCTAAATAACATTACAATCGCTGCCATACTTTTTGGGGGATGTTCACAGTTTTGTTTACAAGTGTACTACTTTTATCCCACTCTACAGTTTTCATAAGAGTAGCATGTTCAAAACTAAGCGAACGTCCAGTTTCATATCCAGAAATTACTTGACTAGATAATGATTCATTTTCAATCGTTTCGTATTCAAATGCAATGTTTTCCAAAGTGTATCCTTCAACGCTTTCTCCAGATTTAGCTACCATGACACTTGAAACTTCTGGTAATGTAATCTTAAATTTGGAAATTATGTCCCATTCCATAAGGTGACAACTTTAACCTTCTGTTTTGTTCCAAAAGTTGACTGAATCAAAGCATCTGAAACTTTTTGTGTTGTACCTGTTTATGCTCCATCATCAGAACCAGAAATCAACTTCCTTGTGTTTTCGTTGGCGATTCCATACTCTATAAGTTCATCACGAATGTGTTCAGGCTACCATAGGTCTTTATATACTTCAAGTTCACTTTGCCCATTATTGTCATAGACGTTTTCTCCTCCAACACTTACGGTGAGTTTTTCAACCAAAAGGTTTCCGAGGTTGTTCAAAAACCAAGACTTGTCATTTTTGTTTTTAAAGTCAAACTTTAAATTTAAGCTTCCAGGAACTAAGCAGGTGTCAGGTTTCAGCTTTGGAATATCCACGTATATTTCTTTTTCAGGACTCGCTTTGTTTGGATTAAAAGTAACAATGTGTCTTGTACGAGTACCTTTGATGTCGCTCATTTTGAGTTTTCCACATCCGGGTATTAATGTTTCCACTTATATAATGCTGTTTTTGTTTTTATATATGTCATACACAAACCAAGTCAAAGCTAAAGCTAATATCCACAGGTTTTGTGCTAAAAAACTTATTCCCTTTGATCCCCATTTCGAAGCTGTAGAAATTATACCTAAAATCGTACTTCTGATTGGACCTAACTGCTTCGCTATATTCGCTAAAGCTTTTTCAAACTTACTCGTTGCTTGAGCTCGTTTCTTAACTATAGACCTTAAGGCACTTACGATTGCTGTTATTGTTCCCACTATAGCTATAGCGATACCTGAAAGTCCTAACAAATTTCTCCTAGCCCATCTCTTGAACTTCTCAAGTCTGTTTAAGTCATTAGCTTCTATTTGTTCTCTTATAATTTCTTCAGCTTCAGACGTTTTTGTTCTCATATTGTTTTCTAATCTTATCTTATCAGAAGATAGTTCAGCAACCTTTTGGAATGTATCATAGACATATTTATTTCTTTCATTCGAAGAGAGTTCTTTCATTCTTTTCCAGTGCTCGATTTCACGTTCTAAAGTTTGAATCTTTTGTTCTGGTGTTTGACCTTCTGGCATGTATAGATATCCTCTTATTTCGCGAGGTTCTTCGTCTGTTATAAATGAAGCGCCTGCATCATCTATTATTTCTTCAGCTAGATCTTCTAACCTTTGCATTGAATCTCCAGAAACTTGAGAAACTATCTCATCTTCTGTTTCGCTAGCACTTACCATTTCTTGAAAATCAATAATAGTATTTATAGGCTGAAGCTCAATAATTTCTTCTATTTGACTTTGCGCAGTCTCTTTTTGTTAGGTAATTGCTTTTGCTGAGATTTCATAAAACTTAGATATTGCGCTTGTATACATTTTGTTTTTTGACTTGACAAGATTTCCTTCTTCTACTTTAAAAATCGGTTTTCCATCAAATGAAGCTCCAATTAGTTCATTCTTTTTTCTAAATCTTAAGTCAAAACTTGCAAGTAACAACCTCGAGTTCGACTTGTTTGTTACATCCATGTTTATTCCTAGGATCTTCTAAAATACAGCTTTTTTATCACTAGTTACAAGTCTTTTTTGGGCTCCTATTTGTCAGTTTTCATCTCTAATTTTAACTTGATGGAAACGATCATCAAATCTACTACCTGTAGTATTTATGTATACGTAAATAGGCATGAATAATTAATTAGACTTAATGCATGTATAAAAGTAGGTATTATCGTTGTACAGGGTCAATAAATATAGAGACGTTCGGCAGTATGTTACATTGGCGATGAGGATGACAAACCTACCGACATTCCCAGTATTTGATTTGCAAAGCGACGATCTTAGCAAAGCATGGGGGAAATATGTAGCCAGACTAGAAAATATGTTATTGCTATGGATATTACAGAAGCAAAACACATTAAGGCCATGCTGTTGCACTATGCTGGTGAAGACGTCCTAGCACTAGAAGAAGAAGATAACCACAAAGATGCGTTCATGAAAGCTGAGAAAACATTAAGAAATTATTTTACACCGCAAAAGAATATGAAATTCGAAGTCTATAAATTCCGACAAGCTAAGTAGCTCCCAGGGGAGGATATTTCCAGTTATTAAACAAGGTTAAAACAATTAGCCAAGTTGTGTGAATTTCATGATAAAAAAAAGGAAATTAAAACTCAGATTATTCAAAATGGTATCTCTTCGAAATTGAGAAGAAAAGCCTTAGCCGATCCAGGTATGACTCTAGAGAAAATCGTGCAGTTAGGAAAGTCGATGGAATTGGCAGAAGCCCAAGCAGAAGGGATCGAAAGTGCGAACCATATTTCAAAGCGCGTTAGTGAACCGAATCATCGCAGTGGGAGAAAAAATAGGTCAGCGAAGCAAGACAATAATCAAGAAAAGAAACAATGTTCATATTGGGCTTACAAACATACACCTGGCAAAAATAATTGCCCAGCATATGGAAAGAAATGTTGATCTTGTCAAAAATTGAATCATTTTCAGTCCTGTTGTAAAGCTGGCACTACTTCGGATCAGATAAAACAACGTAAGAAGTCAAAGTCATATCCCGTGAGGCGTTGAGGGGAAGTAAACAAGGTAGAATCAAGCGAGAACATGTCAAGTTCAGCGGAGGAATATGCATTCATGAACAATACGAATATAGTTGGCGCCGTGAAACATGGCAAATTACCTCAGTTTAAAGTAAAATTAAATGGAACAACGTTGACGATTATGGCAGATACAGGAGCAAGTGTTAACCTGTTAGATGAAAGCAGTTATGACAAACTAAAAGAAAAGCTGAGAATTAAGATCACTAAAGAGAAGATATTTCCGTACGGGACAGATAAACCATTGCCTCTAATTGGAAAATGTCAGTGCGAGGTAGAGATAGAGAAAAGTTTGGCGTAGAAACTTTCTATGTTGTGCAAGGAAAACACGGTTGTCTGATGAGTTGGGTAACTGCAGAAAGACTTGGTCTAATTCAATTGGTGAAATCTGTTGAACCAACAAAAGAAGTCCCTGGTAAGTCTACCCAAATGCAGGAAAAGAACAAAGTAGAACCACTTTTAGAATAATATAACCTGTTTCATGTTATTGGCAAACTAAAAGATTTTAAAGTCCAATTGCACGTGGATGAAAGCGTTCAACCTGTAGCACAATCGCACCGAAGAGTCCCTTTTCATGTACGAAAAAAATTAGAAGAGCAGTTAAACAAAGATGAAGAGCTAGGGGTGATCGAAAAGGTCAAGGGAGCCACACCCTGGGTATCACCAGTGGTCGTGGTACCAAAAAGCGAAGGAGTGAGAGTTTGTATTGATATGCATCAAGTTAATCAAGCCATAAAAAGGGAGAGACATATAGCACTAACTATAAACGAACTTGTTCACGATTGGAATGGAGCAAAGGTATTCAGTAATGTAGACTTGAATCAAGGGTATAATCAGCTTGAATTGGATGAGAAATCGAGATATCTGACTACATTTTTGACACATGTTGGTCTTAGACGGTTTAAAAGGTTGAAGTTTGGAGTAAATTGCGCGGCGAAAATATTTCAGTATGCGATTCACAAATCATTGAGTGGGTTAAAAGGAGCCATAAACATCAGTGATGATATTTTGGTGTTTGGGATAAATGAAGCCGATCACGATGCAAATCTTAAGGCGGTATTGGATAGAATACAACAGTGTGGGCTGACATTGAACAAGAAGAAATGTGTCTTTAAGAAGAAAAGTTTGGTATTTCAAGGCTATGTGTTTTCAGAACAAGGCATATCGTCCGACCGTGAGAAGATTAAAGCAGTTGAAGAGTTTTCCACACCAGAAAATGCGTCAGAGGTAAGGAGCCTACTCGGCACGACTAACTTTTGTTGCCATTTTATTAGGAACGATGCTACTATAACAGAACCTCTGCGTGAATTAATCAAGAAAGATAACCCATTTTTATACACAAAGTGACAGAACGAGGCCCTGGAAAGATTACGAGCTGCCCTTAGCACTGCTTCAGATAACTCCTATTTTGATTCCACAAAAAAAAAAAAACGGGTGATCACGGATGCTAGTCCTGTTGGTATTGCTGGTGTTCTTACTCAGGTACAAGATGGAAACAGGCAGGTAATTGCTTATGCCAGTCGCTATTTGTCTGCATCGGAACAGAATTATTCTCAGTTAGAGAGAGAGGCATTGGCCATAGTGTGAGCGTGCGAACACTTCCATTTGTATCTGTATGGGGGGAGATTTACAGTATTTACTGATCACCGACCTTTGATTGCAATATTAACTTGTCCTTTATCAAAACTTTCAGCTCATTTAGGATGGTGGTCGTTACGCTTACAGCTGTATGACTTTAACCTTTGTTATCAAGCTGGAAAGGAGAATCCTGCTGACTATTTATCACGGCATCCTCTAGCTGATGCCGAAAGCCGCAATAGTCGTCAAGAGAAAATAGCTGAAGAGATTGTAAATTTCCTAGCTGGGACTTCTACCCCAAAAGCCTTGACTTTGGCGGAGATCAAGGTTGCAACTAAGAATGATGCCACTCTAAGAGCTCTAAGCACTGCGCTTAAAACAGGGAATTGGCATAATCAATCTATGGATCAAGCTATTAATCAGTCAGATTTCCAGTCTTTTAAGATTCTTAAGGATGAGTTATGCACGCAACCAGACTTATTGCTCAGATAACACCGAATTGTGATCCCAGAAAAATTACGAGAAAAGGTAATCGACATGGCGCACGAAGGCCACATGGGAATAACAAAGACAAAAGCCCTTATACGTGAGAAGGTATGGTTTCCGAAAATGGACAACTTGGTGGAAGCAAAAGTGAAGTCTTGTCTTCCCTGTCAGGCTGCTATAGTGAGAAATGAAAGAGAACCATTAAATATGTCTGAATTACCAAAAGTGCCATGGACAGAAGTAAGTGTTGACTTTGGAATAGCACCCACCAGTGTTAATGAATATTTCCTTGTGGTTATAGACTATTCCAGTTCCTAGTTGTAGAGATGGTACAATCTACATCAGCCAAGAGTGTTATTCCTGTTCTCAACAAGATATTTTCCCAATTTGGTATCCCAGAAGTGGTCAAATCTGATAATGGTCC